>JAJJWW010010561.1:0-140449 GCA_023531295.1 Papaver armeniacum | reverse complement strand
GGAGTTTCCGCTATACGGAACACGAGGTAAAAGTCGTTTCTCACCGATACCGACAAAGATCGTTTTCTCGGTAATGGAGACACTCTAAGCATTCCATTGGTTATGTATCAACGTTCCAACAAAAATACTCCCGAGGGCAACAAAACATCACTACTTGATGCATAATGGTATTTCAAACATACCATTTATGCCCTTTCATTTCACAATTACTCTTTTATCCTCTTCTTTGTCCTTTTTGTTTACTACTTATTGATTAAACCCTAGCTCTACTAGTTTCAAGTTTGGTTTTGTTTAGAAAAGTGGCGTAAGAACCTAAATCCTTCCTAACATAAGAGCCTCCAACACTTTATTATTTCCAATTTGTAATTGGGTAGAAATTTCAATTTGTAAGAGATGCATCTATTATCTTCTAGTTTCCAATCTTAGAATTGGGTAGAAATTTGAACATTATTAGAGAAGAACCTCAAATCTTTGTATCTTCCTTGTTCCAAGGGTAGAAGAAGCATCATTTGAAGGTTGATTATTTTTTATTTCATGGTGTTTTGTTATAATTTAACATCCAATTTCAATTATAAGTGTTACTTTACATTAGTTGGTATCAAGAGCTTTGGTTTCTTTTTTTTGGAAATTGTGGAGAAGATTTTAATTATTAGCTTGGGGGTTTGAATATTTGTATGTGCTATTGTCATATTGGGTTCATTCTCCTTGTGATTTCATTATGGCTCCAAGGAAAAGAGTTAATCAAGGTGAAATTTCTATGAAAGAAGAATTAGAGGTCTTTAAGCATGAAGTGTTTGATGAAATGCAACAAAGAATTGATACAAAATTTGAAGAATTTTTTTTTTAAGATTTGGTAACTTAAATATCCATCAAGATCAATATAGAACTCAACATCATCATTATGAAAAAGAAGTAACGGATGAGGAGACCACTTCTTTTGATAACATGTTCATCAACAAAGGAGACACCAACTTGTTTGAAGAAAGACCGAGATACCACAATGATACTACTTCAAACCGATGGGAAGGTGGACTCAAAGTTGATATTTCGAATTCCATGGGGGTTTAGCTCCAGAAGAATTTTTGATTGGTTAGAAACGGTTGAAGAAATCTTGGATTTCAAGGAAGTGCCCGAAAATAAGAAAGTTGGGTTGGTTGCAACAAGACTTCGAGGAAGAGCTTCAGAGCTTTGGTGGCAACAACTTAAACAAATGAGGTTGAGAAGAGGTCAAGCTAAAATTGAATCTTGGGAGAAGCTTAAGAAACATATGAGGCTTGCATTTCTACCCCATAATTATACAAGACTTATCTATCAATAACTTCAAAATCTTAGGCAAGGTTCCAAGTCGATTAATGACTACACCAAAGAGTTCTATCAATTGGTTGCAAGGAACGATATTAACGAAATGGAAGAACAACTTGTAGTAAGGTATATAGGAGGTTTGAGAATGCAATATCAAGAAACTTTAAACTTATTTGATATTTATTCAGTTAATAGGAAGCAAATCAAAGGGCATTATCATTGGAGAAGCAATACGCAAGGAGAGTTTCACATACCAATTGAGTACTCACACTCAAGGAGGTGTTAAAAATACTACTTCTCCAATTCCAACTCATCGAGCTCCAACTACTAACGTTCCATCAAAATCAATATTTCTCAACAAGTCTTTCAAGGTAAATGTAACAAGTGTGGAGACAAGGACATAAAGCATATGATTGTAGGAAGAGTGATCGTCCTGGGAAGAACTTACTTGTTCAAGGTGATGATGAAGGTGATGCATATTTGGATCTTATGGAGCCACCAATATTTGATAAAGAACCCGACGAAGAAGTGGAAGAGGACTTTATCACCGGTGACCAAGGACCATGTTTGGTTGTGTTGCGTAACTATTTTACTCAAAACTCGACGAAGGTGATCGAGGCTACGCCACAATATTTTTCAAACCACTTGCACAATTGGTGGGAAAGTTTGCAAGCTTGTGATTGATTCGGGGAGTTGTGAAAATATCGTTTCCGAAGAAGTGGTTCGAAAGTTGAAGTTAGAGAAAAAAGACCATCCTTCTCCATATTCTTTATCATGGCTTAACCAAAGAAGCGAGGTAAAGTCACTAAACGTTGTCTCATTAATTTTTCTATTGGTAAAAATATGTAGACAATGTTTGGTGTGATGTTGTTTTGATGGATACATGTCATTTACTTCTTGGCGCCCTTGGCAATATGATCGGTTTGTGAATCATGATCGGAGAACAAACAACTATTCATTCATTAGGAGCAATAAGAAGTTGACTCTTGTACTAAATCGTGAGCTTATGCCTAAGCCACAAAATGGTGATGGTAAAAATCTACTTACTTATCAAAAGTTCATAGAAGAGTTTGATGATTCGGAGGTTTTCTATATACTTCATGTTAAAGAATCTCCATCGTATGATTTAGTGCCACCGCTAGTCAAGTCAATTATCGAAGAATTTCAAGATATTTTTCCTACCGACTTACCGGATGTATTACCACCATTACGAGATGTAACACCAAATTGATCTATCACCCGGTTCAAGTCTTCCAACAAAGCCCACTACCGGATGAGTCCCAAAGAACATGAAGAATTACGTGCGCCAAGTTGAAGAGCTTATATCCAAAGGTTTTATAAGACCGAGTCTTAGCCTTTGTGCAGGTACCGACCTTGTTAGTACCAAAAAAAGATGGTTCATGGCGTATGTATGTGGATAGTAGGGGAATCAATAGAATCACATTGAAGTACCGATTTCCAATTCCTCGTTTAGATGACTTACTTGATCAATTAAGTGGAGCATGTGTTTTTAGCAAACTTGATTTTAAAAATGGATATTATCAAATTCGTATCAAAGTGGAGATGAATGGAAGACCGCTTTCAAGACTAGAGACGGTTTGTATGAATGGATGGTTATGCCATTTGGGCTATCAAATGCTCCAAGTACATTTATGCGAGTAATGAATCAAGCACTTCAGCCGTTGATTGGGAAGTGTGTGGTTGTTTACTTTGATGATACCATTTTATATAGGATAAAAAGATCCTATGGTAGTTAAATTATTTTTGAATATTAGCTCATGGATTGTATTTATTAATTTCGATTTTAGAAAAAGCAAATGAATCTAAACGAGTTGTAAACATGGTGCCAAAAAATCAAATAACATATCTTTACCTACATGGGTTTGAAATCTACTACTCCCTCCGTTCCACTTTAGATTATGTTTTTGGAGTTTTCCACATTAAGAAATGGAGAGAGAGATGTGAAGATTTTCCATTTATACCCTTGAGAAAAGTCTTCAAACATTAATTTCTATTAGTGCATTTAAAAAAAACTTATAATTCCAAGACAAAATGTAAGGGTGTTATTGGTAGTTTTGTGGAAAAATATGAAAACTTTCAAGTATTGTGAAACAAAAAAATAACCCAAAACATCATCTAAAATGGAACAGAGGGAATATATATTTATGAGATAAAATTTCTATCCCACCCTGACTTGCTCGGGAAAAAAGGATTTGTTTTCGGTTTTAAAAAGGAGTGTAACATTCAAAAAAAGTCAAAGAAGTATAAAAAGTATGTAAATTTAAACTACCATGAGTACGGTTCGAATTAAGTTTCCGAAAATGCCATGTGTTAACACAACTTAGAATTGAGTTTATTGAGCGCTAACTCGAATTGCGTTGAACGTTCTTGGATTGCCTCCATCACTTGAAATCGAACTTTCTTTCATAATGTGTTGGAATATGCCTTTGGAAAAATGTCGCCACATGATTCCATCATAAATCTTTCTCTAAGAAGAAACAAGGTTAGCCAAGTCTTAGTATTAAACTTGTGTAGTTCTCGTTTGGGTCCTACAGCAGCATTTGAGGGCACACCTAAGGACAATAAAACCTTACTACTTCACTTATCCTCTTCTTCCTAAACCATTTACCCAATTAGATCTACAAAATTACTCTATCCTCTAATTCCTTTCTTCTCAAAATCTGATCTCAAGAAAAAATTCAGAGAAGATTCAATCAGAAATAGATAACAACCAAAATCAATTAACGGGTAATTTGTCTCTCTACTCTACTTTTGTTTAAATTATTAAATTGATTATTTATTGAAAATCAATAGAATTATTGAAATTTGATTATTGTTATTCATTAAAATCTTGAATCTCGGATATAATTATTGTTTTTAGGTATTTGATCCACTTGCTTAGGGACCGAGCAGCAAGAGGAGCTTCACCACCATCCATAAAACAAAAGCTAGGTATGGTCACCTTCTATTTGTTTCCCCGCTGTTGAAAAGCATGAATTTCTTGGGCTACTTTTCATTTCGGGATCAAGTTTCTTCTGTAATTGGCTCAAAAGTTAGTTTTCCTGAAACACCAAGGACATAAATGATTAGTACAAAAAAGAAACAATTATGACCAATTTTATGAGCCTGTAATCTAAAGAAGAAAAGTGTTACTACTAGAGATAAACAACAATTTTTTAGTTTCTATTGGTTATCTTTTTAATTTAACTTCTTATTATATTATATATTTAGCTTGTAGTTATCTTTATTTTTTTATTTTTTTGATGGGGTTATCTTAAATACTAGTATATATTTAAACACATGTATCAACAACATTCTAAAATTATTAAATAATATACATATACACCCACATATTATTAAAAGTGATAATACTTTATGTTCCAAATGATTTTTAGATAGATTTCCAAGTCCAGTTTAATTGCTAACTTGAATACTAAAGTAAATCCTAGATTTCCATGTACATACCTACCTAACAAAATTATTAACTATTATTAGTATATTAAAAATGAAGCTTATTTTTCCAAGTCAAAATATAAGGGTGTTGTTGAAATTTCTGGGGGAAAATATGAAAACCTTCGAGTATTATGGGACTTGTTAAACCCCTAAATCTTGAGCTAAACATGGACGGAGGGAGTAACAAATAAGTTAAGAAAATGGAATTATCTTGGACCTCTCTAAACTATCTCTTCTAAAGTTCCAACCCATAACTGCATATTCCTTTCTACCATTTTTCCTAAGAATTGTTTATTATACCACTGCAACTAATTTTTTATAAATAAATCTGGATGAGGTGTAAAACTCGTCCTCGTTACACGCATTGAAAACATCATTATTTATATGTTAGGAGAACAAGAAAAGAAAATATGAAGCAACTCGTTGAATAACTCAAACTTCTTTGGTGAACTTTTATCATGTTTCAAATTTTCATTTTAACAATGGGCGCATACAAGATGTAATAAAGTAATACCAGAATATAATTTCAGTTAATGATGTACCCATATCACTTGTTCTTGAGGATACTAAAGAAAAATCTACTCGTACAAATATAATGAATATTCTCAGTAATGTTAACTTCTTTGGTAGGTGACTTGAAACCGTCATGGGTGGAAAATTCTGGATCTTGAGGTAAGTTTTTGGTTAATGCAATATATTTTGGGTCATACGCAGTTGTTAGTAGATAACATCCTTGTTTTGGGTCAAAGTGGTATAGATATTTTGTACACGGAGTAAATATATAGATGTATGACACATTTCAACAACGATGACTACGTTTGTTGCGTCAAAGAGCATGTTTTAATTGATGAACGTGTTTGTTCATGATATGTATAGAGTTTAAGCTACAATGCAAATTTTAGATCTCGTTGAAGGTATTGTGTGAGCATAGGAACATATTTCATCTTATAAGCGAGTGTCTTGAGTGAGTCATGTCGCAGACTATACATAGGTGAAAACGCGGGGGTACAACAACCACACCCAACTATTTCGTTCGTAAATCTGTATGGACTAAACTCCAATATAATTCCGAGAGTAACAGTCCGCGGACACAATTCGCGAACAAAAGTTACCGATCCTGAACTGAACATTCAGTTCGTGAACACAGTTCAGGAATAGAAGTTCCGGACTTGGACCGGCTCAATCAGTTCGCAAACGTATTTTGCAAACTATCATTTATCTGGTAGTTCTAAGACTCTCGGTTAATCGATTTGAAACATCCTTGAAATACGATGACGGTAATCTTACACATACCACTGATTTCAAGTAATTCTCAAATGATTATTAATCAATAAGAAACATCCCAAGTTAACATTAAATTATTGTCTCACACATATCATATGAAATGTTCAAGTAATTTTCACATGATCAACTTGAGTCATAAACTATCTCATAACCATAGATTGTTCCACATATTCAAAAATTTACCCAACATAATATGTGTGCCCCAATTCATTTGCTTTCTTCACCGCATTTACTAGGGATTCTTGGTGAGGATGCAATTCCAACACAATCAAGTTGTGTTGAGGTGAACAAAATCTTGCTCACCATAGGTACTCGAAACAAAATCATGCATAAACTCTAGGAATTTAACAACTTCCTTGAAACTTTTAATAATTGTTCCATACCTCATTAATATGTCTTCCCTTGTCGTACTCTTGTCTGGGAAATCCTTCTTAATGGCACTCGTTGCTTTATTGATCTTCTTTGGTACCTATTTCCGAGTAACTTTTGGAGCAACGTATTTTTTTCTCTCCCCAATATTATTACGAAACCTCATGGAAGGAATAATGGAATAATTTATATTATGTGACTCAGTTTTTTTTCCAGTTTGGAATATCAGATCTTGTCATCTTAACAGAATTAGATCTGGTTTTATCTCGTTTAAGAAATATGGGATTCATTTGCAAGTGACCTGGTTTTCCACGATAAAAGCAATGTTGAGTAGAATGGAAAAAGTCATGTTTAGCGTTACCTTAATGTGTATGTGCTTGATTCGGAGTTTGATGGAATTTCCTCTTTTTCGTCATCGGCGGTTGGTAGAGATACTTCACTTTTGTTATCCGTGGAAGATTTTGGTTGAGATAAATCTTTAGCTTTGACAAATATTACCTCTTTGCAAATACCAGGAGTGTCTATTCCTTCATAGCCCAATCCTCGTGTATCACGATGAATCCTACATATGCTCCCAATATCGAGGTTAATTTATCTCGATTTACTATTTCTAGATAAACTCTCTTTTAAGCTCGAGTTTTCTTCTTCCAACCTTTTTACCTTTCAAGCGCATTAACTAGATCATTCTTGGATGATTCACATTGAACTTTGAGATCTTCTCGTTCCGAATCAAATAACAAGTTCATCTCAATGTTCTCTAAGTTATCTAGCTTTGCTTGAAGAATAATTTCCCGATCAGGACCTCCGACAACTTCTTCTTTAAGCTTCCGTATTTCGTTGAGATAATTTCTTGCACCAATAGAATAAAGTTGGTGATGCAAGTCTCTATTACGACTCACGAAGTCTGTCATATTTAACTTTCTCCCCTAATATGGTGGTTTCAGCTTCCGAAAGTTTCTGATGACATTCCTTAAGAAGTTTATTAGCAACTGGAGCTACATGGAACACTTCTTCCTCGAATCGAATCACTATCCGAAAGACTTTTTCCGGTAGCTAATGTAACCTCTCTCCGCATACTCTTGATAATCACAATATTCAGGTCCATTATCAAGAGTGGGCATAAACTTTTATATATGACGGTTGTCCACGGCTCTAGCTAGGGTCTGCCGAAGAAAAGTGCCCGAAACTGTTAGAGCATAGCTTAGTTGAACCCACCAAGCGTTGGTATGTCAAGTTTGGTTGTCATATTTTAGTGAACCAAAACTCATTTAAAGAGACACTTGATTATATACTAGAGCCAACTTCGTATAGGTTAGCTTGAAAGTATTAGGATATGAGACATTACAAGTATTACGTGAAGACTTGAAGAATGTGAAGAAGTACGGAGCTACAACGACAACATCATCCGTCCACTTGAGGTTAGTAATATTTGACTTGAACTGTTTCATTACCTAACGTATCTTTCAACTCGTGCATATTGAAAACAAAACTATGAAGCTATGAATAATTATACTCTAGTTAGATGTAGTATTAAGGAATATAATACGAAGTATAACGCTTATCTTTTGAACTTCGTATATAAGACATCGACATAATCGTTTGAATGATATTGTGATTATGTATGGGTATAAGGTAAAGATTTCATCCTAGGAAACAATGTTTTACATTCTTTTAAAGGAAGTAAATTCATGAACTTGTTTTGTGAATCGAAATGGAAATCGCTAGGCATATTAGTATCGTTATTCATTACATATCTTTTGAACTACCAATATGTGTGATTAGTATAACCGCTCATGACTTGCTTATGTTCTTGGTAAAACTATTCACAAGGCCTGACTTTTGTATTGGTATGACTTTTATTAGTGAAACCGATCTTAAGTAATCACCTGAGATGGTATGATCGATTTAGTGTTATTGGTATGAACAACTCTAGGCAAAGGGGAACCGATCCTAGTAAGAGGTACAACCGATTCACAAGAGGGGAATCGATCCTTGTAAGAGGTGCAACAAGTTTCTAGTTATTGGGAACTGATCCTATGAACATGTGCAACACGTTTTTAGATATTGGGAACCGATCCTATGGACATGTGCAACAAATACAAGTTAGATACCATATATATGTGGGAACCGATCCTAGTACCTAGTCAACCAAGTTTTGGTAACTAGCGTGACTAATTCTAGTACCCACATGGAGGTAGAACCGAAACTTGTTTTGGTAGAACCGTGAAACCCATGTTTGGTGATTTGATAGGATAATCAATCACATAGTTCTTGGAAGTCAGATGAATCAATTCTAAACTTTTTTGGAAGTGTGGCAAATCGATTCCAAGATAGTAAAGATGTCGACATACTTTGAACATGTGCAGTAACGCTTATCTTTTATTGTTCAAAGATGTTCATTAATAGCTAAAGGAGAATCCCGGATAGAAAATAATTGAGAATCTTTTAATTAAGGTTGTTAGTTTTGCATATCTTTAGAAAATAAAAATTAGTAATGTGCATTTACTAGTTGAAGATTTTCTAAGAGATTTTTGGTCATTATTTGGACAAAGCATTTCCAGGAATTATGGAAACCAAATTTGGAAATATATTGCATATCTTGAGAATAATTTCGGTTTTGGAAATTCCTTGGTGTCCAAACTTCCTTGGTATATAAATATCAAAGTTTGAATTTCGAGCAAACTAATCCTCGAGCCCCAAAACTACCTAGTTGTGTTGTTACTTGGTGGAGCCGCCTATTCGGAGAGGAAAGTAACCTAATTAGGAGAAATCTCTTACGGACGCTTCGGTTTAAAGACTTCTTTGGTATTGAGAAGCTCTATTAGTACCGTTGGTGGGAAACTAGATAATTGCGGTTTATTATTAGTTTTCGATTGAATAACGGTTGTTGAACTTTGATTGCACCTAGTTTGTTTATGCTTGAGAATCTTCTTTTCTGATATAAGATTCACTCAAACTAGATCGAAGTTTCGACGGGGATCTTTAGACCGTTTGTAGATCTAAAGACGTCTTGTGATAATCCATTGTTAACAAACTCCGTTCTGCGTGTGATTGATCACACTAGATTCAAGTTGATTGTGTGCAGGTGTTTATTGAAGATCTAAGAAGATTTAAAGACGAAGAAGATTTTTGATTTGGGTTCATAATCTTTGGTGTGCACAATACTTGTTTCGGGTAAAGAGGATCCAACTATAATCGGTTTACCCTTATGGTAGATTGGATTGATTAGTTTAGTAGATCGACATCAATACAATTCTTTGTGATTCAAAGTATTGATTGCAAAATCTTGACAATTACTTTGGTAGTTGTTATTAGATAGATCTAACGACCTGATAAAGGAGTTTATTGGGATAAACAGAAGAGCCTTTTGTCGAACTCATATAACTTGATTGAAAAGAGTTGTTACCGAACCGATTTGTTGTTCCTTTACTATTTGGAATATGAACCAAAGGAATTGTTCCAAGTGCATGACTTATTAACAAGTTGGAGGCGCAGGGATACATACGGAACTAGGTGAACTATAGGTTTAGTTTTTGGTCTCAACTATACGAAGTTGGTTTGATTTTGTATAGCGGATTAATCCTTGAGATTCAATTAGGACAAGGTCTCGGGGTATTTCTGCAATTGCGGTTTCCTCGTTAACAAAATCTTGCTGTGTCTTTTACTTTTCTATTTACGTAATTATAATTGTTTTTATTATAATTAGAAGTAAAATACACAAACGTTAATTCCTATTTACTTGATAGTAATCCTATTGTGTTTGGTTAAGTCCGACCATTTATCAAGTAAACATACTTCGTTGTTGTATTGTCTCGATCTTGTATCCATAGTCAGTCACACAAGTTATCTTGTTGTCGTATTGTCTCGATCTCGTATCCATAGACGATCACACAAAGTGTGAACCGATTAGTTGTATTGTCTCGACTCAGTCCATAGACAATCACTTTCGGAGAAGGGACTTATATGTGGAAAAGTTTTAGATTGAGGTATATTTGGGTACCCTCGTCTTTTCAGAAACCACGACAGTTAAAGCATTGAACATCATCATTAGGATGTTGCACCTTTAGAAAAACTCTTTTTCCTGTTTCTCAAGATTTTTCTAAATTTTCGTGAAGTAACATCCTCAGCATCTGGAGAAACAGATTTATCCTTAGAGTATTCAGAACTGTCAGTAGCTTTAAGAGAAATCACCTCTTTTTCAGATCGGTGTTCATTATCAAAGATCTTTAACTTTCCAACAAGAGTATTTTTGGAGAGTGTTGAAAGTTTGTTTGCTTCTTCAATGACATGTTTCTTAGACTCGTATCTTGATGGTAAAGACCTGAGAACTTTGCACACAATAACTTTTCGTGGAATAGTTCTTCCTAACGAATATGAGGAATTAACTATTTTAGAAAGTTTTTGGTTACACTCATGAAAGGTTTCTGTTAGAGCACTGATCAGTCGAACTCGCAAGCATTCTTTATCTCAAGCTTGTTTTTCAAGTTTAGTTGCCAAAACTATAAGTCTTGATTTTTAGTCTACTTATAAATAAGTCTCATATTAGGATACCAAGTGTAGTTGAGCATTAGACTTCACGGTGTTCATCGATTGAAGACGAAGAACTACTAAGGGGAGCTTGTGGAACTTCATCAAAAAAAGGTATGTGGAGACTTGAACTCATCTATCACTTAAAATTATATCTACTCTATCTCTTATTTGAGACAAAAGTCGTATAGCTATATAGACTTCGATTATACACATTTGATATTTCAACTGAGTTTAACTCAACACATATATCTCGAAATATATGTTGGTAAGCTTTCACTTTAACCAAGTTCATCTTATATTCTTGACGAAATTCAAAAGATGATCATGTGAAAATCGCCTGGTAACATGTTACATGATTTGTGTGAGACAGTCATTTGATATAGACTCGAAATGTTTCGTATTGATCATACGATCACTTGAAAATTTCTTTGAAGCTAATAGTTTGTGTGATATAGCTATTGACGTCTTCTTCTAAGAATGTTTCAATGGTTGAAATGAGAGTTTAGAACAATTGGATATAAGCACAGTATGCGTACTTGTATATGTGTAATCCAAGTCCGGGAACCATGGTATGCATACCCATATGCGTATTGATTGGTTTAGTAAAGGTCCAGGAACTAAGTACGCATACCGGTACGCGTATTGGCATGAGGTTCAAGTTCCGGGACTTTGAGTTTGGTGGTATGCGTACAGTTCGCATACTACTAGCGAACCCAAACTTAGTCCGGCCACTTAGGTATGCGTACACGTTTGCATACTTGAGTAGGTTATGTTCTAAAATCGGTTTGTTCATGAACTAATACATTTATATAATAAGGAATGCAATCTTTTGCAAACCGTGGATATAATGTTCATGAATTGATTCGAGTGAATCAAAATCGATTTTGATTCAATTGTGTCTTGTATACTTCTATGAGAAAATAAACAATTGAACAGCTCTAGAACTAGTTTCATTTGAGTCATTTGAACTAATTATGGTTAAGATGAATATGGTTGATATGAAAGTGTTCATATGGCTAACTTCGGTTAACTATTGTTGAGCCAACAAAGGTGTACACGTTTAGGTACGGTTTCACATATCTGCATTCACTTTTCACTTGTGTGTAACAAGCTAAGTTCGATCTAACGGTTGAAAGATATTAGATTGAGTCTAATCAGGTTTTCATCTAACGGTGAATATTGAATGCTTTGTTAACAAGGTAACATTGATTGCAAACCCTGATTTGAAGACTATATAAGGGAGAACTCTAGCAACTGGGAAACCTAATCCCCACACCTCATGTGTGATGCTAGTTGCGACTAGAGTCGATTCTCATTTAACCTTAGGTTTTTTCCAAAACCATGTACGTTAACCACTTGAAGACTTCATTGGGATTGTGAAGCTAGACCCAACTATTTTCTCTGTAGTTGCATGTTCTGATCTTGTTGTTTTCTATCGTGATTGAGTACTATCTTCTCTAAGATTTGCTCGAGATTTAATATCCGATAGGAAAGATAAAAAGTAGTCACGAACCTCTTCGTCTCATCGTTTGTGATTCCACAATATCTTGTTTCGCTACCATATGATTAAGATTATTGTGAGGTGATTGATATTTCTAGGATATTCTTCAGGAATATAAGTCCAGTATATCAATTGGTTCCCGTTCACCTTGATTTATCAAAAACGGAGCAAAACTCATAGGTATATCTGTGGGAGACAGATTTATCTATACATTAGACTTTTCTCGTGTGAGATGAGATCGGTTTATCAAGTCTTCGACTTTGGGTCGTAGCAACTCTTAGTTATGGGTGAGATCATCTAAGGGAATCAAGTGCGCAGAATCCGGCGTGGTTTTAGAGGCGTATTGAATGAGACTGTACTTTGATCAGTATGAGATTGGTTAGGGATCAACTACATTCCAGTCTGAAGTTAACTTGGAGTAGGCTAGTGTCTGAGAAATGAGCGGCTTAATACGGTGTGGTGTTCAAATCTGGACTAGGTCCCGGGGTTTTTCTGCATTTGCGGTTTCCTCGTTAACAAAACGTATGGTGTCTGTGTTATTTCTTTTCCACATTAATTTTCTATATAATTGAAATATCACAGGTTGTGCGTAAGTTCAGTCAATTGTGAATCCAACCTAAATTGATTGACACTTGGATATGGGTTTTTGATAACCTCCAAGTTATTTCTTATATTCAATCGGGCTCGCAAATTCCTATTTGTTTGATTGCAGATTGAATTGAGAAATAGAGATATAACTCTTTGATATACTTTTCTTAAGATTAAGTCTGACTGTCTAGTTGATTCTCTTGAAAGCACATTGGAGTTAGTCCATACAGATTGCTAAGCGAAATATTGGGTGTGGTTGTTGTACTCCTGCTTTTTAACTAGTTACAGATAAATAGTCGTGGTACTATGGATTTATGATGCGTGTCGTAAGTGCAACAAATTATTCAATATATTTCCCACTAATTAACTGGTAATATAGCGTTAGTAAGAGATCATCACACAGAGAGCTGTGTAATTGATATGTTATTTAGTTCAGCAAAATAATAAAAGACAAGGGGGTTGAAGGATTAAAGTAAATAAAAAGATAACAAGAAAACAAAGATGATTAGGGAATCATTCGCCGCCACTGAACAGAAACTTAATAAAAGTACTTGTTTATTTCTTGTAAAATTTCTATTGTCACCAACCGTAGAATAGCAATAAGCTCTGCTATCTCCGGAATTCCTATTGCCACTGGATACGGAAGCGCTCGACTACCAGATTCTATCCAACTAACCCACCAAGAAGTAGCGCACTCAGGATGTAAATTAGTCGGATGCTTTACGTTTTGTAAATTAGGTTGATCCTAGCATCAGACTCATAAGATCGGTCTGCTTACTAGTGTCATCTCTATACACAATTGCTTAATAGAATCCCTCTGTCAGCTTTTGTGATGTACTACTTGTGTATGGAATTGAGTGACAATTACACGTATCACCAACCCCAATACTAGTAGAAGAATTATTATTAAGTTAATTCAAATGGCCAATTGAACAACCCAATAATAATCTTAGACGATAAAAACAATAAAGACAATCGACAAGAAAATTAAACTCAAAATAAACTTGAAGAAAGAATTATAATTCCATTATTTAGGACTTTGAAATCACCCTTAATCAATAAAATTAGCTACACATGGATTTACTAAAATCCATGAAAAATATATATGAAATAGTAAGAAGAAGATAGCTTGGTTTCCCCCTAAAGGGGTAAACCCTAAGATGAATAAAACCTCTCCTCTCTTTTCCTTTTCTCTGTTTTTCTTCTCTCTCAAAAGTTATATCTCTTCTTCGCTTTGGCTGCTTTATATAGGCATCATTTAGCCTACGATCCAAAAAAGTCGCATGAGATAAACATTGCAAGTCGTCTGAGAAGAATTTCTGGAGGGAGAAATTAAGTGATACTGATTCGGTATGACACGAAGCATTCTAATATATTGCAGCCTACTCAAGATTGGCTATGGACTTGAGGAACCCAATGTCACACATGTGTCTTATTCTAAGATGATAGTACATCTCGCTTTTATGGTTCATGTTGCAGCAGATTCTTTATTTTTCCATACGCGTCATTCTATTCACTGCTCGGAAATATTTTCCGTTCATTATCAACAGTGACAAGCTAGGATCTCCCTGGTCTTCTCAAAAATCCTCCACCGCACACACTTATCTTCCCCCGACTTCACGTTGAAGTTTTCAAGTCCCAAAAGCATGCCAAAGTCGAACCCATCTTTACATGTAACCACGACAGCACCCCTCGGTTTATCCTCATCTTCTCAAACTCGGACTCAGGCAAATGCCAACTCCCATCAGTAAGCCATTACAGACTCGAGCAACCATCAGCTTCCATCGACCATAACAGAAATCATACCCCGTTTTACTTTCGAGCTATTCTCCATCAACTTCCGGTCTCAATAGAATCACGATCATCAGACATCCATCTTCATCATTAACTGCCATCAATGGCAGCAAAAATATCCTCCATCACTACCCGGTAATAGCAGCAGCCTTCTTCTATGTTCTTTCGATGAAAGGTCCATCACTGTCAAGCTCCAAGCTCGTCTTTTTATTCTTCCACCGATGATCATCATCACCATCATCTCTGTTTTGATCGAGCTTCGATCCAAGTGTTAGAGCATTTCTCGGTCGAACTCGCATGCGTTGCTATCTTAAACATGTTTGTCAATGTTAGTGATCAAAACTATAAGTCTTGATTTCTAGCCTATGTAGCTAAAGGTCTCGGACTAGGATAGAAAGTGTAGTTGAGCTCAAGAACTCCATGGAAATCATCATACAAGACGAAGGACTACTCGAGGAACCGGTGGAACTTCATCGACTAAAAGGCATGTGGAGACTTGAACTTATCTGTCACTCAAAAGTCTATTTACTCTATCTCTTACTCTTGAGACAAAAGTCGTTTAAACGTATAGACTTTCATTATACACATTTTCTATTTCGAGCCGAGTTTAACTCGCCTATCTATTTCTCGAAATATGTGTTGGTAAGCTTTCGCTTTAACCGAATTCATCTTTACCTAGTGACGAAAGTAATGATATGTTTCAATAACTTTGTAAATTGTTCTGACGAAAAAATGGTCTGTGAATAACGACTATATAACGTTCTCTGAGAATGTTTCAATGATTGAAATAAAAGTTTTGATTACATAACCATTGGTAGGATATAAGCATTGTTGTGGAAACACATATATGTATAAGTCCTTAATCCTTGAACCAAAGTTTGCGAACTTTGTTGATCAAGAGAAATGGAAGTGGCGCAAGCCAAGTCCGCGAATCGGCGAAGTTCTCACCCGAGAATTTTTGCTGGAGTTTATGTACTCCTTCCATGAGCTTAAGTATGCGAACCCAGTCCGCGAACTTGAGTAGGTTATATCTAAAACCGTTTGTTATGGAACTCATGTTTATATAAACTAATGAATTCTTTTGCAAACCGTGGCTATAAAGTTCATGAACCGATTCGAGTGAATCAAACCGTTTTTGCTTCAATTGTGTCTTGTGTAGTTACATAATATATAAGCAATTGAACAACTCTCTAACTAGTTCATTTGAGTCATTTGAACTAGTTATGGTGAAGAAGAATATGGTTGATATGAGAGTGTTCATATGGCTAACCATTTGGTTGACTATTATTGAACCAACAAATGTTAATGTTTGGGTACGGTTCATAAACCCAAAATTGAACATTTCGTTTGTGTGTAACAAGCTAAGTTTTCGATCCAACGGTTGAGAAATATTAGCTTCAATCTAATTAGGTTTTCATCTAACGGTGAATATTGAATGCTTTGTTACTAAGCTAACATTGATTGCAAACCATGATTTGAAAGACTATATAAGGGAAAACTCTAGCAACTGGGAAACCTAATCCCCACACTTTACGTGTGATACTAGTTTGCTTGAGCTAGAGTCTATTCTCCTTTAACCTTTGGTTTTCTTCTTCTAAAACCAGTTAACGACTTAAAGACTTCATTGGGATTGTAAAGCCGGCCGATACTACTTTTCTTGTAGTTGTGTGATCTGATCTTGCTGTTTCTATCGCATTTGTACAATTGAAATAATTGGCTTGAGATTTATATCTCCGATAGGCAAGATAGAAAAGAAATCACAAACACTTCGTCTCATCGTTTGTGATTCCACAATATCTTTTTTCGCTGCGTCGATTAAGATTATTGTGAGGTGATCAATAATACTAGGCTGTTCTTCTGAACATAAGTCCGGGTTATTGATTGGTTCATGTTCACCTTGATTTAACAAAAGACGGAACAAAACTCATAGGTTTATTCGTGGGAGACGGATTTATCTATTACTATAGACTTTTCTGTGTGATACAGATTTGTTTATTAAAGTCTTCGACTTTGGGTCGTAGCAACTCTTAGTTGTGGGTGAGATCAGCTAAGGGAATCAAGTACGTAGCATCCTGCTGGGATCAGAGGCGTAAGAGCATAACTGTACCTTGGATCAATGTGAGATTGATTGGGGTTCAACTACAGTCCATACTGAAGTTAATTTGGAGTAGTCTAGAGTCTGTAGCGGCTTAATACAGTGTGTGTTCAATCTGGCCTAGGTCCCGGGGTTTTTCTGCATTAGCGGTTTCCTCGTTAACAAAATTCTAGTGTTTGTGTTATTTCTATTCCGCATTATATTTGTTTATATAATTGAAATATCACAGGTTGTGCGTTGTTCAATTAATTAGAATATCCGACCTTTTGGTTGTTGATTTAAATTGATTGACACTTGGATATTGGTCTTTGGTACCATCCAAGTTATCTCTCTTTGATAAAGACTCGCAGATTTCTTTGCTTGAGTAAACATCAAATCGAGAGATTGAGATATAAAATCGTTGATATACTTTTTATCTAGATTGAATCTGACTATCTAGTTGATTCTCTAGAAAGTATATTAGAGTTTGTCCATACGGATTGCTAAGCGAAATATTGTGTGTGGTTGTTAGACCCCCGATTTTTCAATTGGTATCAGAGCAGGCAAACACGTTTAAGACCTTATAAGTCTGTGTTTGTAGCGAGATGACTCTATGGACAAAGGTGCTATCTCTATAAACGTACCACCATTGGCTCTAATTACTTATGGTGGAAAATTACTATGCGAGCTTTTCTTCAAGCGCGTGATTTTCAATCATGGGTATATGTTGTTAATGGCTATTGATAGGTGTCTAAAAACACCTAATTTAATATCTAGTATTTATGCTTTCTTTGCGAGTTTTCTTGTAAATTATGTATCTTATGTGTGCTTTTGAGTTTATTAGGTGCAATGGAGTCATTTGGAGCAAAAAGACCAATTGGAACTCGTTCAAATACAATATTTCTACTTTTCATTGTGTAGAGGACGAGAAGATAAAGACAATGGCGAAAGAACGGAGTCATTCCCGAGCTCGTATGAAGAAGTTATGAGCAAAATGAGAATCGGAAAGAAAAGGGCAAGATGGTCATTTTAGTGGTGAATGCTATTGGCACCCCAATACATGTTAAGGGGTAGCTAGATTTTGGTTAAAAGGGAAGTGTTATTTAGAGCCCACCAAGGATAAGGGGTAACCAGTGAGTGATACACTAAGGACAGGACGCATATTGTTAAGGGCATCTCTTCCTTTATAACTAGAACTAGGTCGAGGTTTTAATCGATTCATTTCAGTCCAACTCTGCACCAATTCACACTTTCTTAGGAAAGCCATGATTCCGTGGCTCATACTCGGGTTCACTTCTGGTATAACCCAAGGGTTTGATAGCTGAGTACCAAGGGAACAGGGAGGTTCGAAGATAGGCAAGTGGTACCAATTTTGGGTTTAGCTAGGAACTGAAGAAACATGAGAATGTCCCTGGATTGATGCCATTGATTGATGGGTATTTCGAAGCTCAATCGTTCAAGAGAGACTGAGTTAACAATGAAAGTTGGGTTCTCACCGGTTTGAGTTTGCGTGATGTATGAGGAGATTCAGTGAAGTTTTGTCTGGAAAGATAGAGAAAGAAGTTGGCTGCCATTGACAGTGGGAAGTATAAGGAAATAATTGAGCTACTAAATGAATGTATGGGTTTTGTTATGTGTGATTGAATTACTGATACAGGGAAGGAGATAATTGGCAGGAGATCAAATACAATTAACAGGTAACCATCGTCAGTCTTCCAGACACACACCAGGTGTTTGATAAAATGTCTGAGCCAACAGTTGCCACTAGATATTCAGTTCAAGTTCTGTTGCCAACAGTTGGCTGTCGCAGGTTTTCCATTAGCTATTTTGCCATGAGTCTGTGGTCTGTAATGATTGGTTTTGGTACATGTTTCGGCTGCCAGATATAACATGGATTTAAGAAGACAGGAAAGATGAAGTTGAAGGTCACAATGGATTCAAGCTTGTTGCATGAACATCGATCTAGAGTCTGTCTTTGTTGTGAATGAATAAAAACGGTGAGCATATGACTATGAACGTGGTCGGAGCTGGAGTTGAATACCTGAGATAGAATGAGACAGCTGCCAAGGATTGAATGCACTGGCCTGGGGTGTGCTGAAGTGCAGTATTAGATGTATGCTAGGAGGTAGCTATTGTGTTGGAAGAAGTTGTAATGGGTTGTGCCAACAGAGCTGAGTAGGGAGAAGGCAGTGATGAATGGTTGGTCATGATGGCCAGAGGTTGCAATTGCAGGTTGGCTTGAGCATGAACTGGGATTGCAGTGGAGAATGAAGAGCATTGAACTCAGGAGGTGTACTGATATTGTTGCAGGTCTGCTGTTATTGGAGTAGCAGCTGGAGTTGGAGCCGCAAGTTGCAAGGCACTGCAGTTACAAGGATTCAGAAGAACAGCCATCAGGGTTGTGACTGAGTTAAACTTGATGCTGCACTGAGTTGCAAGACAGGTGCTTCAGGTTGGTGCGAAGTTTGAATCGAAATCCTGCACGAGGGAATTGTAGTTCAGTGATTGGTGCAGGTGGCAGCCGGAGATGGAATTCATGACTGGCTGAGTTTGTGTGAGCTTGTCGGCAGGCAGAGAAGAATGATATGGCAGTGAACTGAGAAGAATGAGGACGAGCAATAGGTTCAGACGGTGCTGGTATGGCAGCGTTAGTTGAAGCAAGTGCAGCTGTCTTGGCAGTGCGCAGCGTTGGATGGATTTCAGTGATGGAAGCTGGTGGCAGGGCAGAGCGGAGAATGTATCAAGTTACAGTGAGGTGGTGCTATGTTTTGACTCAGAAGGAGCAGCTGCAGTTGGCAAGGCAAAGGTCACTGGCAGAAGTGCAGTTGTGGCAGGAGCAAATTGAATTGGCAATGGCTAAACCTGCGAAGAAATTGTGCGAAAACGGAGCGGACCTGGTGCACCGGTGGTACCAGCCCGGGATGTCGGATTTCGGAACTTGAAGCATGAATCATAATATTTCAGTGAATCACGAAGGGGGTATGTGTTGGATGCTTGAGTCGACGGCCGGATATATGAGCTACGAGTCACGCTTTTGGGTACGTTTTCGCAAGAAATGAGGAATTGGTTTAGATGGTATTTTGTGATTGTTTGAATTGCAGAGATATGGAGATGAGCTGCTGGAGTGTGCACTCGCTGGTGACGATTTCCGATGACAAAAGCGGCCAGAGATGATTTTCCGACGGCCGGATTCCGGCGACGGTGACCGGATTCCGGCGATGACGTCAGCAATTCCGGCGACGCTTTTGGACCCAAAATTCCAGAGACATATTTTTCACTCCTGGGCTTGGTGGACCAACTTGGAGACGGGTTTTGAGAAGAATCAACCTAATTTTGGGAAAGTATCCTTATGGGGAGAAAAGCATATAAATAGAAAATTCTTTTCTAAACCTAGAGATATCTCCATGAGGGAGACTTCTACTTTTGTTCTAGGGTTTCACATGATAGGTTCTTCTAAACTTTCTATGATGATTTCCAAAAACACAAGTAACTAAGTTTTTATTATTGGTTGAAGATGTAGTTGGATTTTGCAACCAAGTTATGATTTTTATGAATTAGTTTTCTCTCAATATTATCGTACGATTTCTACGGGTTACAATAATTGCATGATTGATGGATTGCAATATGATTGAATGTTTGTTTAGTTAAGTCTAGAATTGATTGAACTCACATCCATATCTATAGCTATTTTAGGGTTTTCATCGAGCGATAACCTTGAATACTAGTAGCATGATATGATTCTAGGTTGTAGTGATACATCCTTGTAATCATATGTAGAAATTGACCTTTGTTCGAATTGTTTGCGCAATGTATTACAATTGCATTGATTAGCCTATTTCTGAAACTTAATGCTCCTAGGAATTGAACTTGATTAGCGCAAGGCGTTAGGTTATTCTTTAGGTAGATTTCACATACGCAGCCCTAATGTGTGTGTTGATAACTTAGGAAATTACGGAGTATTCTTGCAATAAGGTATTCTATGGCTTTTGATGATAAGCGAGATTAAATACGAATTCTATTCATATATTCATAAACTTGTTTACAATTGAAGATGAAACCTTTATCCAATATTTCACATCCTTGATTTGCGTTTACTTTTTTTGTTTTTTTTTATTTTATTTTTATTTACACAATCAAAAATCTTTCGGTGTTTTATATAGGAAACCATAACAATTTGACAACCTAGACCTCTCTGTGGGATCGATCCTTTCTTGCCCTTGCTATATTTATATTTTGAGTAGTAAGAAAGTGTAATTATATTTTTGTCGCTTACGACAGCGATCAAATTTTGGCGCCGCTCTTGCCGGGAGGCAACGGTTGTTAATTGTTTTTGGTTTCTTATTTTTGTTTTGTTTTTGTTTTTAGTCTTATTTTTTTTTTCTTATTTTCTTGGTTTTTAACCTTGGTTTGAGAATCGTATTTGGTGCCTTATTTCTATGGAAGGAGCATATTGGAGCAATCAATGCGGTTTTCAACCTCAACAACATAACAATTATCACAATTCCATGAGTATAATCAAAACCAATCCTTTGGCTATGATCAATACTCCACGTACCCTTTTAGTTGTTCTCATACATTCCAACCTTCTTATGGTGGGTATGTAAGTGAGCAACCACAAGGAGGGGAGAATAGTTGTTTTCCTTATAATATTTCCTCTAATTTGGTAGATGAAATGCAACAATTTATGGACAGCATGGAGTCAATTTGTAGACAACCAAGCATGGAACAACTTTCATCGACCGAATGTGCTAATAATAGTATGTTTGGCCCAATTTGTGATCGTAGTTATGATCATTCACCCATTCAAAGGGAAGATAATTGGCTTATGTGCAATATGGTTTAGTAATTCTACTTTGATTGATGCTAATGAGTTTTACCAACAAATGGAATGCTATTTTCAGAACTTGGATGGATCAATCCAAGAGCTTCAAAAAGGTGTTTCCGCTTTAAGACAAGGCATTGAAGAATACAAAGAGGACATGAAAAATTAGTAAGGACCAAATTTGGGAAGTGGTAGCCAATCTTATGATGACTATGATAGTGATGATGATTGTTATGAACATACATTGCTTGAACCAATTTATGGTGAACATGTACAATGGAGTCTTTTTGGGATCAAGTTGATTGTGTTGAAAAGGACCAAGTTGGAGATATTGATGACATTAATGTAGTTGACTCAATCCTTGATCTTTATAATGATCAAGAACCTATTCAAAAGGTACATGAGTATGATCTTAAACTAGTTTTTTGACAAGATTTTGCAACATGGTTTGAGTTTAATGAAGAGGAGTATGTTGAGAATGAGACCTGTTTGACCAATATTGTGGAAGACCCAATTGAGCTTGCATATGATTGTAATGATGATGTTTATGTCGATACTTTGGTTAAGGCGAGAACGGATGAAGAATGGTTGCAAGGTTTGATAGAGGACCATGATATACAAGAGGTGAATAATTCACTTGAGTTTTTCAAGGATGAAGAGGATTCCATGATACAAGAGATTGTGAAAGGTTTATCTAACCCTTTGCCTATTATTTCTTCTCCTTTACCTCTTATTGGTTTGAATGTATGTGCTTCGAGAATATTGTTGAATGACTTTGTTTCTCGATTTCCGCCATTAGAGAAACTTGATTCTCATACTATGCAGGTTATGGAACAAGAAACCGTGGAAGTACCCGACTCCTATATTCTTTATACACTTCCATGTGTGGACAAGAATAAGTGTGGGGGGAACTTTTATCGGCTCATAGCTTCACTTTTGCTTTATTGTACTAATATTTGTGTGAAGCTAGTGTTTGAAAAACAGGTTCTATGGAAGGATCCTCAACTTTTCAGATTGTTGATATATGGGGAATGAATCTTGCGAGGATATAGTCGGGCTGATGACTATAAAACAAGCGCTTAGTGGGAGGCAACCCACCGGTTTTTCTCTTATCTCTTATCTTTTAATTTTTCTTTTCTTTTTTTTATTTTTTTCTTTTTGCATATCATTTTGCATCCCTATGTTTAATTTCCCACCTTGAACCTTCTTTTAGAAGATTCAATTTTACATTGAGGAAAATGTAAAGTTTAAGTGTGGGGAGCATTTATATGTTTTAGTTTGTTTTATGCCTTTAAAAAAAAAAAAAAAGTCAAATTCCTTACCAAATAGAAAAATCAAGAAAAAATTGTGAACTTTTTTACAACTCCGAAATCTAGAAACTTGTGCCTTTAGGATGACACCATTAGTGGATGGAACCATTTTGAATGCAGGAGTTGAGGAACCAATTAACTAAAGGGGAAGAATATAGCTCGAAATCACAAATTAATATGATAGTTGTTACCATATCTCGGAATATCACCATATCGCATTCTATTTTTATTTTTCCATATTTATCTATTGTTCTCTAAGTGCTTTGGTGGGTCACTAAACATCGACGTGTTATTACTGCTAGGATGAAATAGAGTGATTGAGTTACTAAAAAAAAAAATGATGAAAAAAATGATGAAAAAAATATATATGAAAAAAAAAAAAAAAAGACCACCAATTAGACCAAAACTAATAAAAGACACTTGGGAATAACAGCAGTATGTGTGAAACGTAGTCCCTGTCTCCGTCGCCTAAACAAGCGTGGAATGCAGGATCCAAGGCAACTATCATGTACTTGCTGACAAGAAGCATGCGCTTGGATCCAAAAGATCTAATCATGCCGTCTAAAAAAAAAAAGAAATTGGATCCAGTTTGATCCAATCATTAAAAAAAAAAAAAAGAGAAGAAAGTATTGGTTGAATAAAGTCACTTCTGGTTCCCTTGTATATGCCAGTGAGTTGATGTAGAATTCAAACCAAGTAGCTCAATCCAATAGGATTAGGTTCATCTTAGCAGTGACCTTCAGACAGATATGGGAAACATCGAACACTTGTGAATATTCGCCAACATCTACATCTATATCCATCTTCTTAATCTTTTCATTGTGATTGTGGTTTGTTAGTTTCCGAGTATTGTGGCTTGTTCGACTATCTAATTAGAGTTTATTTACTAATAATTGAATTGAATTTGCAAGGTACCTCCTCTTGTAGTCATTTTGGATTCGTTCATTGATTTGTCACAAATAGACGGAGTTGGAAAAATAGGTTTTGTGGGTATATCTCTAGTAAACCTTCACGAGACTATAACTCGTCCACTAGGGACACCTAGGGGTTTAAAGGCTTGTTATTTATGCTAAAAATAACCGTAGCATCGACGACACGGAGTTGTTGTATAGAATTGTTTTGTTTGATTTGCTCGAGGACTAGCAAAGTCTAAGTGTGGGGGAATTTGATAGGTGTCTAAAAACACCTAATTTAATATCTAGTATTTATGCTTTCTTTGCGAGTTTTCTTGTAAATTATGTATCTTATGTGTGCTTTTGAGTTTATTAGGTGCAATGGAGTCATTTGGAGCAAAAAGACCAATTGGAACTCGTTCAAATACAAGGTTTCTACTTTTCATTGTGTAGAGGACGAGAAGATAAAGACAATGGCGAAAGAACTGAGTCATTCCGAGCTCATATGAAGAAGTTATGAGCAAAATGAGAATCGGAAAGAAAAGGGCAAGATGGTCATTTTAGTGGTGAATGCTATTGGCACCCCAATACATGTTAAGGGGTAGCTAGATTTTGGTTAAAAGGGAAGTGTTATTTAGAGCCCAGCCAAGGATAAGGGGTAACCAGCTGAGTGATACACTAAGGACAGACTGCATATTGTTAAGGGGCATCTCTTCCTTTATAACTAGAACTAGGTCGAGGTTTTAATCTGATTCATTTCCAGTCCCAGCTCTGCACCAATTCACACTGCCGGAAAGCCATGATTCCAGGCTCATACTCGGGTTCACTTCTGGTATAACCCAAGGGTTTGATAGCTGAGTACCAAGGGAACAGGGAGGTTCGAAGATAGGCAAGTGGTACCAATTTTGGGTTTAGCTAGGAATCAAGAAGAAACATGAGAATGTCCCTGGATTGATGCCATTGATTGATGGGTATTTCGAAGCTCAATCGTTCAAGAGAGACTGAGTTAACAATGAAAGTTGGGTTCTCACTGGGTTTGAGTTTGCAGCAATGTATGAGGAGATTCAGTAAAGTTTTGTCTGGAAAGATAGAGAAAGAAGTTGGCTGCCATTGACAGTGGGAAGTATAAGGAAATAATTGAGCTACTAAATGAATGTATGGGTTTTGTTATGTGTGATTGAATTACTGATACAGGGAAGGAGATAATTGGCAGGAGATCAAATACAATTAACAGGTAACCATCGTCGCCTTCCGAGACACACACCAGGTGTTTGATAAAATGTCTGAGCCAACAGTTGCCACTAGATATTCAGTTCAAGTTCTGTTGCCAACAGTTGGTTGTCCCAGGTTTTCCATTAGCTATTTTGCCATGAGTCTGTGGGTCTGTAATGATTGGTTTTGGTACATGTTTCGGCTGCCAGATATAACATGGATTTAAGAAGACAGGAAAGATGAAGTTGAAGGCTGCAATGGATTCAAGCTTGTTGCCTGAACATCAGTCTAGAGAGCTGTGCTGTTGTGAATGAATAAAAGCAGGTGAGCATATGACTATGAACTGTGGTCGGAGCTGGAGTTGAATACCTGAGATAGAATGAGACAGCTGCCAAGGATTGAATGCACTGGCCTGGGGTGTGCTGAAGTGCAGTATTAGATGTATGCTAGGAGGTAGCTATTGTGTTGGAAGAAGTTGTAATGGGTTGTGCCAACAGAGCTGAGTAGGAGAAGGCAAAGATGAATGGTTGGTCATGATGGCCGAGGTTGCAATTGCGGGTTGGCTTGAGCATGAACGGGATTGCAGTGGAGAATGAAGAGCATTGAACTCGGGAGGTGTGCGATATTGTTGCAGTCTCCGTTGTTATTGGAGTAGCGGGCGGAGTTGGAGCCGCAAGTTGCAAGGCACTCGCAGATTCTGAGGATTCGAAGAACAGCCCATCGTGGTTGTGACCGAGTTAAACTTGATGCACCGAGTTGCAAGACAGTCTTCTTTGGGTTGGTGCGAAGTGAATCAAACTGCACAGGGAATTGTAGTTCGGTGATTGGTGCGGTGTGGCGGCGGAGATGGAATTCATGACTCATTTGAGTTTGTGTGAGCTTGTCGGCAGAAAGGAGAAGAATGATATGGCAAAGAACTCGAGAAGAATGAGGACGAAAGCAATAGGTTCGAATTTGTCTTGGTATGGCAACATTGAAGCAAGTGCGGTTGTCTTGCAAATGCGCAGCGTTGGATGGATTTTCGGTGATGGAAGGCGGTGGAAGGCGGAGCGGAGAATGTATCAAGTTACGGTGAGGTGGTGCTATGTTTTGACTCGAAGGAGCAGCTACAGTTGGCAAGGCAAAGGTCACCGGCGAAGTGCGGTTGTGGCGGAGCAAATTGAATTGGCAATGGCTAAGCATTCAGAAATTGTGCGAAAACGGAGCGACTGGTGCACGGTGGTACCAGGCCCGGGATGTCGGGTTTCGGAACTTGAAGCATGAATCATAATATTTCAGTGAATCACGAAGGGGTATGTGTTGGATGCTTGAGTCGACGAGTGGGATATATGAGCTACGAGTCACGCTTTTGGGTACGTTTCGCAAGAAATGAGGAATTGGTTTAGATGGTATTTTGTGATTGTTTGAATTGCAGAGATATGGAGATGAGCTCTTTGGGAGTGTGCACTCTGGTGACAGATTCCGATGACAAAGCGGCGAGAGATGATTTTCCGACCTGGATTCCGGCGACGGTGTGGCCGGATTCCGGCGATGACGTCAAAGAATTCCGGCGGCGCTTTTGGACCCAAAATTCCAGAGACATATTTTTCACTCCTGGGCTTGGTGGACCAACTTGGAGACGGGTTTTGAGAAGAATCAACCTAATTTTGGGAAAGTATCCTTATGGGGAGAAAAAGCATATAAATAGAAAATTCTTTTCTAAACCTAGAGATATCTCCATGAGGGAGACTTCTACTTTTGTTCTAGGGTTTCACATGATAGGTTCTTCTAAACTCTTTATGATGATTTCCAAAAACACAAGTAACTAAGTTTTTATTATTGGTTGAAGATGTAGTTGGATTTTGCAACCAAGTTATGATTTTTATGAATTAGTTTTCTCTCAATATTATCGTATGATTTCTACGGGTTACAATAATTGCATGATTGATGGATTGCAATATGATTGAATGTTTGTTTAGTTAAGTCTAGAATTGATTGAACTCACATCCATATCTATAGCTATTTTAGGGTTTTCATCGAGCGATAACCTTGAATACTAGTAGCATGATATGATTCTAGGTTGTAGTGATACATCCTTGTAATCATATGTAGAAATTGACCTTTGTTCGAATTGTTTGCGCAATGTATTACAATTGCATTGATTAGCCTATTTCTGAAACTTAATGCTCCTAGGAATTGAACTTGATTAGCGCAAGGCGTTAGGTTATTCTTTAGGTAGATTTCACATACGCAGCCCTAATGTGTGTGTTGATAACTTTGGAAATTACGGAGTATTCTTGCAATAAGGTATTCTATGGCTTTTGATGATAGCGAGATTAAATACTTAATTCTATTCATATATTCATAAACTTGTTTACAATTGAAGATGAAACCTTTATCCAATATTTCACATCCTTGATTTGCGTTTACTTTATTTGTTTTTTTTTATTTATTTTCATTTACACAATCGGAAATTCTTTCGGTGTTTTATATAGGAAACCATAACAATTTGACAACCTAGACCTCTCTGTGGGATCGATCCTTTCTTGCCCTTGCTATATTTATATTTTGAGTAGTAAGAAAGTGTAATTATATTTGTGTCGCTTACGACAGCGATCAGCTATGATCCTCCCGTCGCGGCAGTTGGTGATGTAAACGTTCCCAAGAATATTGGTGAATACACCCCTGCTGAGATACTTGTTGCAAAGCAAAATTCCGAAGGTTTGAATGCCATCATACATGCCATCACCCCAAATCTTCAGCACCATGTGACAAACTGCACTAAGTCGCAAGAAGCTTGGGATATCTAAGAAACCATTTTTGAAGGTAATACCAGTGAAAAGGAAGCTAGGCTTCAAAAACTTAATTCCGATTGGGAAAACCTCCGTATGGCAGATGAAGAAACGTTTGATGAGTTTAATCACAAAGTGTCTGAAATTGTTAATGCATCTTTTGCATTGGGTAAGATATCCCTGAAAAGGACATTGTGATGAAAATTCTCAGATCGCTGCCATCCAGATATGATTCTAAGAAGCATGCCATCGTTGAGGGAAATAACCTTGATACACTATCCAGAAATACCCTAGCTGGAAAGTTGAAAATTTTCGATCTTGAACTTGAACAAAGAGAGAAACGTCATCAGTTTAGCAATCATGTTACTGCATATGACTGTAAGTCTCGACGTTCTAAATTGACTGATAAAAGGGATGAGAATTGCTTTAATTCGACTCTGTCACTGTTTATACAACAACTTAAGAAATCTCTCAGACAGAGAAAAAGAAAGTCTCAAAAGAAAGCTCAGTCAATCAATAAAAAGGTTCAAAAAAACTATGTTAACAACTCCAGGTTCATGTGCTATAAAAGTATTCACAATACTTTCAATCGTCCTGAGACGGAAATGAAAGAGATTACGAAAGCTTGGATGGATACTCTTGGCTACTGTCCAGAGGATGATATTTATGATGGTTCTCTTAATCTCTTTGATGATAATCACGTCTGTCCTCCTAACAGTCCTGACTATTCCACAATAAACAATCATACTTCCTCTGAAATACTTGAAAAGGAAGTTTTAATTAAAAGGATTGAAAATCTGGAATACCAATTGTCTAATTTAAAATTGGAGTTGATCAATCGTGATTTTTAGAAAACATATCGAACTTCTTCGACAATGAATTGTCAGCAAATTCCTCCTGATAATATATCATCCTTAAGTCATCTTGACAACAAGGATCATATAGAAAATCACAAGAATTTATCTATTCCTATGATTTCTTCTCATATTCATCAGGATAATCTTAAAACCTATGGCACTGTGGAACAAGAAAAGTTCTCCTCTGTCAAACATGTTTTGCAGAAGAAGAAAAAGAAATCTCATACAAAACTCTCATTCCTTGTAAAAGAGGTTTCTAGTAGAGTACATAGTTTACGAAAATCAACAATCAAGGTATTCGAATCTGTGCTAAAAGAAAAAAAGTCGATAAAGGTAACTCTTCTTTTCTTAAAAAGCAAAACAGAAACAAAGTATATTACATACTGCATCCCCTCAAAAGAAGCTAACCAATTCTTCAAAGAATAGGAACAACTACAGGTTGTAATGTTGTATTGATGATTTTTGTTTATCCCTCGTAGACAAAAATCATAATCTTCAAGAGGGTTGTGATGAACGTTTTTACATTATTTAGCCTAGATGTTTGTCTGCTCAAACATTTTTTTATTAAGGATCCTCTCTGAGGATATTTTTAGGGTTTTGGTCAAAGGTCATTTTGGATATTTATATCATATCCTCAGTTGCTTTTAAAATGAAGTTTTTCTCCTCAGCATAATCATTTCTTCTATCTTCTCTATCATGTCTTCATCAAGTCTTTCTAATAAAGAAGGTGATGTTTGGACTGTTCTCTTTCCTTCTAAGAGGATACGTTTCGACTCCTCTGATAATGTGATGAGCCCTGACATTCACGGCTCCTGTCTGGACGGGAAAATCTCTGTCTCTCAGTTTGATAAGCTCTCTATAACCATGAGTCTCGTCTTAGAACAAGTTCGTGCCCTAAAAAGTGATCTTGAAGCTTCTTCCAAGAAACTCGAAGAAAAGATGGATCATCTGGAATCGAGGATTGATTTGATTGAAGAAGAACTTGATGAATACAGAGAGTTTAAGAAGAGTACTGAAAGTAAGTGAAATGCTTTTTAGGAGTTTTGTCTAGTAAATCTTCTATTTTTCTGTTTTTGTTAGAAGAATAACTAGAGTTTGGAATATCCATTATTGTTATTACACATAGCTATGTCCAACGTTCTCATCTTCATGTTTTTATATTTATTGGTTTAAATTATAAACTTGTTTGGAAGATGATTTTTTTTTTTTGCAGTATTAATCTTTATGGTTTTATATATTGCAATTGTTCATGGGATATGTGTGTTTGCGTCCGTGAACTATGATTGTATCATATCTTGTCAAAAGTAAAGTCTTTCGTAAATCGATATTCTTATATTGATAAAGGAATGAATGGACTTTTGAAAAATACAAAAGCTAATACTATATTGTCAATTATTGATGGAAGATATGTTAAAATCCTTTGTTTTTCAAGGATTATGTCTATTGTATGTCATGGTGTAAATTGTGATGGAAAATAGAATGAATCCTTGTGTATTCCGCAGTAATTGATCTTCCCTGATCCATATTTTTTGTGTATGTGAGGCTCCGTAATGTGTCTTATGTTGAGCACTATAACAACTAAGTTGATTATTTTCATGATTAGCTTTGTTGTTGTTCCATAAGGTACTTTATGACGAGCATATTGAACTAAATTAATCATCTTGTTTGGTTATTTAGTTATGACTCCATAAGTTTTCTTATGTTTGAGCACTTTTGATTGGGTTGGTTATTTTAATGATTAACTTAGTCATTGCTCCATAGATTCTCTTATGTGAGTATGGCCAATTAAATTGATTACTCTTTGTGATTAGTTTGATTGTGTATTTCGATTAAATTAATCATGGGTTCTCTTGTGGTTAATTTAATTGAGTATTTTGGATTCAAATTCATACTTGTATGTGATTTGTTATGTCCAAAGAAATCCTTCTTTTCTTTCAAAATTAAGGTCGCTCTTGTTGTTCTTTCGGGAATGACATATTATGGGGGAGAGTTCTTTTTGAACTTGCGCTTAATTGCCATATCTTTCTGGGAAGTGCGGTTGTGGAATATTATAGGGGTTATCTTGTATCTTTAAAACTCCTTGATGAATGCATTTAGCTTCGGATTTATGATTGCATCTAAATAAGATTATGTGTGTTTATTTCTTTTGGTCATGAAACGCTCCTTTCGGAAATTTCATTAGGATCCCGTTCTTGTACCTTTGCCAATTTTATTGACAAAAAGGGGGAGAATTAATATGTAGTTCACACTACAAATATATATGGTTTTCGGATCATTATGTAAGGGGGAGTAGTTTCCATGTGAGATGGAGTATTGACTAAGGGGGAGTGATACATATCACCATAGTATTGTTGTTGAAGTTGTGATACAATTGAACTTTGACGTTGTGTAATGATACTATGACACTGTATAACAATGATTGAGAACTCTTGTTTTCTTATTGTTATAGCTACGGATTTTCAACAACGATGATGCGAAACTTACAACATTTGGGATCATTGGAGTACTTGGAAGTGACGAAGATTTCGAGTAATGTTGAAGATTAGACATGTGGAATAGGAGCTACAAAAGTTTATTTATTTATTTTTTGTATTCCATATGTATTAATAGTTTTGCCACTAAAATTGAGAAAGGGGGAGATTGTTAGACAATTGCTCGGTCGAACTCGCATGCGTTTCTATCTCAAGCATGTTTGTCAATGTTAGTGATCAAAACTATGAGTCTTGATTTCTAGCCTATGTAGCTAAAGGTCTCGGACTGGGATAGAAAGTGTAGTTGAGCTCAAGAACTCCATGGAAATCATCATACAAGATGAAGGACTACTCGAGGAACCGGTGGAACTTCGTCGACTTAAAGGTATGTGGAGACTTGAACTTATCTGTCACTCAAAAGTCTATTTACTCTATCTCCTACTCTTGAGACAAAAGTCGTTTAAACGTATAGACATTCATTATACACATTTGCTATTTCGAGCCGAGTTTAACTCGCTTATCTATTTCTCGAAATATGTGTTGGTAAGCTTTCGCTTTAATCGAATTCATCTTTACCTAGTGACGAAAGTCATGATATGTTTCAATCACTTTGGAAATTGCTCTGACGGAAAATGGTCTGTGAATAACGGCTATATAACGTTCTCTGACAATGTTTCAATGATTGAAATGAGAGTTTAGATTACATAACCATTGGTAGGAACTTGAACCAAAGTTTACGAACTTTGTTGATCAAGAGAAATGGAAGTGGCGCAAGCCAAGTCCGCGGAGTGGCAGAAGTTCTCACCCGAGAATTTCTGCTGGAGTTTGTGTACTCCTTCCATGAGCTTAAGTCCGCGAACCCAGTCCGCGAGCTTGAGCAGGTTATATCTAAAACCGGTTGTTCTTGAATTCATGTTTATATAAACTAAGGAATGCTTTTGCAAACCGTGGCTATAAAGTTCATGAACCGATTCAAGTGAATCAAACCGTCTTTGCTTCGATTGTGTCTTGTGTAGTTACATAAGATCTAAGCAATTGAACAACTCTCTAACTAGTTCATTTGAGTCATTTGAACTAGTTATGGTGAAGAAGAATATGGTTGATATGAGAGTGTTCATATGGCTAACCATTTGGTTGACTATTGTTGAACCAACAAATATTAATATTTGGGTACGGTTCATAAACCCAAAATTGAACATTTTGTTTGTGTGTAACAAGCTAAGTTTTCGATCCAACGGTTGAGAATATTAGCTTCAATATAATCAAAGTTTTCATCTAACGGTGAATATTGAATGCTTTGTTACTAAGCTAACATTGATTGCAAACCCGATTTGAAAGACTATATAAGGGAGAACTCTAGCAACTCGGGAAACCTAATCCCCACACTTTACGTGTGATACTAGTTTGCTAAGCTAGAGTCGATTCTCCTTTAACCTTTGGTTTTCTTCTTCTAAAACCAAAGTTAACGAATTAAAGACTTCATTGGGATTGTGAAGCCGACCGATACTACTTTTCTTGTAGTTGTGTAATCCGATCTTGTTGTTTCTATCATACGAGTACAATTGAAATAATTGGCTTGAGATTTATATCTCCGATAGGCAAGATAGAAAAGAAATCACAAACACTTCGCCTCATCGTTTGTGATTCCACAATATCGTTTTTATTTGGCCGATTAAGATTATTGTGAGGTGATCAATAATACTAGGTTGTTCTTCTAGAATATAAGTCCTGTTATTGATTGGTTCCTGTTCACCTTGATTTATCAAAAGACGGAACAAAACTCATAGGTTTATTCGTGGGAGACGGATTTATCTATTACTATAGACTTTTCTCGTGATACATATTTGTTTATTAAAGTCTTCACTTTGGGTCGTAGCAACTCTTAGTTGTGGGTGAGATCAGCTAAGGGAATCAAGTACGTAGCATCCTACCGGGATCGAGGCGTAGGAGCATAACTCGTACCTTGGATCAATGTGAGATTGATTGGGGTTCAACTACAGTCCATACCGAAGTTAATTTGGAGTAGTCTAGAGTCTGTAGCGGCTTAATAAAGTGTGTGTTCAATCTGGCCTAGGTCCCGGGGTTTTTCTGCATTAGCGGTTTCCTCGTTAACAAAATTCTAGTGTTTGTGTTATTTCTATTCCGCATTATATTTGTTTATATAATTGAAATATCACAAAGTTGTGCGTTGTTCAATTAATTAGAATATCCGACCTTTTGGTTGTTGATTTAAATGGATTGACACTTGGATATTGGTATTTATCTCTCTTTGATAAAGACTCGCAGATTTCTATTTGTTGAGTAAACATCAAATCGAGAGATTGAGATATAAACTCGTTCATATACTTTTTATCTAGATTGAGTCTGATTGTCTAGTTGATTCTCTAGAAAGTATATTAGAGTTTGTCCCTACAGATTGCTAAGCAAAATATTGGGTGTGGTTGTTAGACCCCCGCTTTTTCACCAAGCACCACAGACTCCACTCTATTAATCTTATCCTTCATCTAGACTCGACCATCACAGATTCCTCCTTCGTCTACAACCATCATCATCAGCAACAATCGTTCATGGAAACCAAACCTACGTCGAGTTCTGTTGTTCAATAAGGGAAGAAGACCAAGGTGCCCCTAGTAAAATGGATGGTGTCGTCAACACTATTTAAATCAATGGCATCCCCTTAGTAATTGACCCGACCGCCTTTAGTAGTTCCTTTGAAATAGTCCACCCCTTAACAGGGATGACTGCCCTTAACGCACAGTGGGGGGCCAATAGCACTTTGCCTGAAAAATGACCATTTTGCCTTTTAGTCTTCCAAGTTCTTATTTCGCTCATAACTTCTTCATACGAACTCAGAATGACTCCGTTCTTTCGCCATTGACTTCGTTTTTTTCGTCCTTTTCAATGTGATAGCAAGAACTTCTAGGTTTGAACGATTTCTTCTTTGTATTTGTCCCTTCTTCACTTGTGAACTTCACTTTTGTAGCCATTTTCACTTCTTTTCGGATGATTCTTCTAACGAAAGACATAAACTAGAAAATAATCATAATGCAAGGTAATGTGCAATAAACATAGCTAAAACAAGTATGGAATTGACACTGTAAACATGTAAATTAAGCACTTATCAAATTCCCACACACTTGTCTTTTTGCTAGTCCTCGAGCAAAGTACCTAACCTAAAATACAACAACTCCCTATCGTCGAGGTTACGGTTGCACTTAGGATGTGCAACAGGCCTTTAAACCCCTAGGTGTCCCTAGTGGACGAGTCTCGTGAGGGATAACACGAGGTATACCCACAAAACCTACTCCAACTTCAAAGCGTTCTAACGTCCCAAGCGTCCAAAGAGCTATGAGGACATAGAGTTTCTACATGCTAATAATAAGAAGTTAGAAATACCAAAGAACATATTCTCATTCTTAAATGTTGAGTGAGAAATAACCGCACCATAGTGAGAGAGAACGCGTGTTTGAGAGCGATCAATAAGCATTTCGCCTCGACTTCGCCTCACTTAAAAGGATTTTATGATAATTGCACTCAAAAAGACGGCTTTTTTATGGGTCTCACATGTGTGCAGGTAGGAATGAAGAAAGAATCCTACACACGTTAAATGGTGGGAAGGAAACCTTCCGAATTATTTCTCGAGACCCCAAAAATCTGGGGAAATAAAAGACTTTTTCTCGATGATCTCTAAGAAAGGAAATCAACCACTATATCAAGGATGGGAGTACTTACCACCTTCACATCCGATTGGCGTAATGGTAGCACCACTCTCACAACACCCAATAGAAACGCTCTTCATTCGCCTCGTCTTCATTCGGCCTGCCTTCTTCATCTTATTGGTCTTCGTCTTCTGGTCTTCAACTATTGATGATAAAATCTTGAACTTCGTAGAACTTCGACAATTTGGACCTCTTTTCCTCAATTTCCTTGTTGCTTGATACTTACTTAAAGATTTTTCTTCCCATGGCCTTATTGAACAAATAACAACCTAAATGCAAATCTTTTTGTATATATATATATTTTTAATTTTTTTAATTTTTTAATTTTTTTTTTTTCATAAAGATTGCAACTACAAAATAAAAATGAAATTAATTTTAACATGGCCATGAAAGAAGTACTTTACCACTTGAATTTTCACAACTTGTATTGTCTTTGTATCATAAACTTCAATAACTCTCATCTTTTGATTTTCTTCGCTCTTGTAAATAAGTCTTCATACTTAGATATAAAATTCCTCTCCTTATATGTAAGTCTTCAACATGTATATAAAAATCCACTCATTGTATATTGCTTTACTTGGATATGAAATCTGCTCTTTTCTTATATTGTTGCTTAAACCTCAAACGCCTTCAACTTTCCTTGTAGATTTTGATGTCGCTCTTGTTGATGATGATGTGTTTTTGTGGAACTGTTGTTGGCGAGGAGAGAATGGTGTTAATCAAAATCTAACTACAAGAAGATGGTTTTCGTATATAGACGCCACCCTCATGATTGACAAAATTAGCAATCAAGAGATCAAAGAGTAGTGCTTCTATTGGTGGGAGGTTGGGTAGCTCACGATTCTACCCGGAATTAACGTCGGTGACACACACTCAAAAGAAAGCTCTTTAGTCACCTACAAAGAAAATTTGGTTTGGTGCCTCTGATTTGAAAATAGGTAGTCTCCACTAATGATTGATTATCAACTCTAATAATGGATTTCTCCCCTCGCTCCTCATTTGCATCACCTAAAGATGGTTAAATCCATTATTTAACACTCTAACAAGCAAGAAATACGAACGTAGTTCTCTAATTCTTCCAAGTTCGGTTATGTCGGTCAGAATTCTCTATTCTCTACAAGTTGGAGGTTTTTATGCAAAATTTTGAAAAATCGACTCAAAAAGGCTAAAAACTCTATATGCAAAAGACTCCAAACACTCCCCCACACTTAAACTTTACATTTTTCTCAATGTAATTGACTCGTCCTAAGTAAAGTCAAGGTAGGAAATCCTAATATGATATTCAAAAGAAGAAAACTAAAGACAAAATGATATAAAATACAAACCAATGGGTTTCCTCCCATTCAGCGCTTGGTTTGTCGTCAGTCCTACTTTCTTGTTATTGTCCATATACCAACAATATGAAAGTCTGGTAGTCTGCCCAGAAAACAATCTGCAATTCTAGTAACAACTTCATGAAAATATTAGCATAATATATGAATAATGAAATTGTTATAGCTTGGAAGTTTCCCCCACACTTAGTCCTTTATACACTCGGAAGTGGATAGAGAACATAAAACATGGGTACTTCAAAAGGTTCTTCAGCATGGAGAACCTGCAAACTATGAGAATCAAACACATCAAGTGGTGGATACTTAGAAGCAAAATAATTTGTTAAGACTTTGGAAGCACATAACTCCAATCCTAAGTGAGGTATTTTCCTAAAAGATGGGTTAACAACTCTTTGAGAATCTACTCCAATTGGATGAAAAGAATCAATAGATATATAATTATGTAAGAGATTAGACAAACCTTGTTCGAGATCCTCATCTTTTATCTCTATTGAATTATTTAGCTCAAATATGTTATGGTCCTCTATCGAACTCTTAATTTCTGCTTCAACCAAAATCTCAGCAACATTATATTCCTTAACAAGCTCAATTGGGTCTTCCACGACTTCAATCAATTTGGTTTCATTCTAAATCTCTATCTCTTTAACACTCTCATCATCTGAATCAAATTCCGCTCTCATGAACTCTTCTTATGTATAAATTTTTGGGTATTCTTCATGAGTCTCATTCGAGGGGATGATTGGGTCTACTTCTTGCAAATCAACCATCCTAAAAATTTTGTAATCCGGATATTCATTATAACGTTGATATGCGTTCGAGTATGTTACACCGTTCATAACAATGGTTCGGTCATACCAATGCTCCTCCTTCTGAATAGGAGAATGATCATTATTGAGGGGCGAATTTTGGTTCTACAAGTCCTAGCCACAACACACCCAATTCCCAAGAGCAGAGATAGTGAGAGAAAAAAGGATCCCCTCCATTGTATTACATGCCCCTTTATATATACTTCTCAAAAGCCCCTCATTTTATGATATGATGCGTGTCGTAGGTGCAATCAAATTAATTCAAAATTTCCACTCAATTAAAAATAATATAATGGAAGTCAAGTTCGTTCCCACGAGGAGCAAGAGATCTTAGTTGTAAAAGTTGTCACGAAAGGGGGGTAAAAGCAAAATAAAAATAAACAAAGCAATTAAAATCGAAAGTTGAAAGATGAAAACAATAAGAGAGAGAAGATCAAGGAATCCTTCTTCGTTACGAAACAATGAATCAAGTTATGTTCTTTTCTACTTGTTATTAGTCACAAATTATCACCAACCGTAGGTAAAGCAGCTAGCTCAGTGCTAAACCCCTAAATCCCTTGTATCACCGGACACGGAAGTTCTCGACTACCGGATTCTAATCACCTAGCCACCTAGAATTAGCTCAACCTAGATGTAACTGGGCTCATGCATTAGGTTTTGTGAATTTCTTAGGTTGATATTAGTAGTTAGACTCTTAGCTCAAGGTCTACTTGCTAACGTTGTTTCTACACACGATTGCTCCACTAATCCCTCCGCAAGGTCTCGTGTTTGCTACTTATGTAAAGAGTCAAAGAACGATTACTTATCCCCTAACTTTCACTAGCTTTAGATCGAATTAACAAATCAATTTAGTTGGCCACCCAAACAATCTATCAATCAATCATGAGTGTCTTTAAGATCACTCCTATTAGTAAAAACAAGCGATAATTATGTGAAAAACTTCAAGATAGAATTTGAAAACAAAAACTCAAATCATGTTAAGAACTAGGAATTCATCCTCAATCAAAAAGAAATTTAGCTACTCATGTTTTTGAAATTCACACAAATAATAATAATTAAAAGAAGAAGTTTCAAATTCACACAAGTAATTAAAAAGAAAAATCTTAGAAAAGCAAGCAAAAACACAAGTGTTGTGTGTGTAGAGATGTGTGTAGAAGTTGTAGAAAACTTCTCTATTTATAGGCTTCAATATTCTCCATATCTTCTAAGGAATAGAATCCTTTTCCTTTTGCAATTCAATTTCCAATTCCAAGCTTTTCTCAACTCTTCCACCTTCTCTTTCCAAATTTGAGTCCAATTCTCCATCCAATTCCTAGCCCAAGTCTTCACACCCATGAGAGGTCCATAGAAAGTTCTCGAATTTTGCTCACTGAAAACTGGGATTGTGGCCGAATTTGGCCTAAAGACGTCGCCGCCGCCACCCGAAAATTTTGTCGTCGAGAGAATATTCTACTAATATTCCGTCCTGGTCCTCCGTTAGGACTAACGGTCAAACTGGTCAACCGTCAGTCAACGTTAGTCAACAGTCAAAGGAATAGGAACGAGTCAGACTCGAGTTAGCTTCTTAGTCGGCTGAGTGGTCTGATTTCTGAGTTAGGTTCCTGAGTCGTAAATGGATCGGGTCATCTTGCATGTACACACTGCTCGTCGCGCCATCATGGTGCATCACCAATGCATCCCAGCCATCATGGCTGTTCATTCTAATGCCATCATTTGCATTCATTCTCTTCACCATTCCTCCTTTGATTCCCAGCCTTCAACTCATTAACGCCAAGAATGGCATCAGCTAAGATTACCACCAGTCCTTGCTGCTTCTAGCACCAACTGCACAATAACAGATCCTTCCATTCCTGTAGCACCAGCAACCAACAATCTCAGTCATACCACTCACGATCTTTGCATCATACGCAGCCTTCAACATTAGCACCAGCTTCTCTGCTACTCTTTGCAACATCACCTCAGCCCCTACAATTTGTTAACATCACTGTAATTACCACCATCTTCTTTTATAGCTTCTAGGCTTCACCTGTAATGCTTTTACTCTCAATTTCCTTCAACCTGGATCAAGATAATCTCATATTTAATCTGTCAGCTCCTTCTTCAATCAAATGCAACCTCGGCTTAGCACTAGTTCTATCCTAACTACCTGCGGCAAAGAACTCAACAATTTCAGCTTCTGCTTCTTAATTCACAGACCCCTTCAATCTGCTTCTCCAACTATCAACAACAGCTCATTGCATAGCTTGACTTCTTTTAGTATCTTCTCGGCTATACCAAATAAAATCCATTCCAATCAGTCACAAAGACATCACCCTTCTCAACTTGTAATCAATTCTCAACACTCGCTCGCTTCAATTCTCACCACTTGCATCATCCGAACTTAACCCAAACTTCAAATCCGAAGCTAAACTCCATCAATATCATCAATCTCTCTTTATCATCTCGCATTCATAACTCTAGCATCACAACCCATACCAACAAAGTGCTTGCAACCCATCTCCTATTAGCCAATAGCAACAACTCTAGCTTCGGTTCTCAAATTAAGCTCAAACCCACTTTGATTCCTCCTCTCTCGAGCTTCAACTCCTTCAACGAATCCATCAATTCCATTAAGACCCTATTTACCCAAAATCACAGCAGTACTTCTGTATCTTCTTCTTCCCTGAGTCGATTGCAGCCATCATACCCATTGATAGGTGTAGAATACACCGTATTTACTATATAGAGTTTATGCTTTCTTTGCTATTTTTCGTGTGAATTATGTATCTTATGTTTGCTTTTGAGTTATCAGGTGCAATGGAGTTGCACGGAGGAAAAGAAGCGGAAATCACCCAAATTGAGTCAAAGGGCGAAATTGTCATTTCAGGGAGAACACTATCCTGAGCCTAGCCACGGTTAAGGGGCATCTCTATGTGTAAAAACATCATTTCAAGGGCGGATGTCACATGAGTCAACCCACGGAATTAGGGGCTCGCCGCTTTAGTGGCCTCGTATCAATTCATGGGGTGCCTATAATCATTATGGTTGACCCTTATCTAGATCACCTGGTGGCAATATCCACTATTACTCTCCTACAGAAACCTAAAAATTCACATTGACATTTATTGTTTCTCTTCACCTGAAACTGAGAAAATAGCCATGGAGGCTTCACTAAGAGAAATGGGCTGTTGTGCTATAAGAGAGAATTAGAAGGGAGAAAAGCAGATCGAGAAGAAGGAGGAGCAACTGGTGTAGCAGTGATGGGTCTGTGAAATGGAGTTTGCTGTTGGTGATTGAGAGCAGATCGGGAAGTACAGGATTTCTGGTAGTGAAGATGTTGGACGGGTTTAGGTTGATGTCTCCGATCGATTAATGGAAATGGTGATTCAAAGCTGGGAATGAAGTAGAGGAAAAGAAGGGATGGATGTTTCTGTGGTGGTATGAATTGAATCTCTGGGTTTATGAGAGATTAAATGAATCAGATGGGAAAAGAGCTCAATCTCGATAATAAGAAGATGGGTCTGTGGAAGATTTTGGTTCCGTGGACACAGTGAGGAAATTTGATGGAGTTAGGGTTTCTAAAATGATAACACAGGTGGTGCTTGAATTGATTTTTGGTTTTATTTGATTGCACTTGGGGGTGTGAGTGAGCTGCAGCTGCTGTGAGCAAGGGAAGAAGTAATTGATGGCTGATTGAGAGCTATTGAGGTGGTTTCTGCTGAGTACTTTCATCAGAAGTGGAGACAAGAGCAGTTGGAGCTGGATTAACTCAATGGTTTGAGCTAATATGATTCAGGCAGTGAATGGGAAGCTGCAGGAGATGGCTGCAATGTTGATTCTGGGATTGCAGGTTGTGCAGCTAAGGATGGTCCTGGTGATGCTGTGGAAATGGCAGGGCAGAAAGGGATGTCAGGAGTGAAGGCTGATGTTGGCTGGGTTATGAGCAGAAAGTGGCAATGAAACTCAAATGGAGTAATACTGGGGCTGAGATGAAGGTCAGGTGGAATGTATGGCAGGTGAATAACTCAGGATGGGGGCAGTGGAGTCTATGGTCTGAGCTTGTGACTCTTAGTTGCAGGGTCAGGTGGAAATGAAGTTGTAGCCCTTGGAACATTGCAGGCTGAACAGAGAATAAGTAGGCACTGGTGTTGCAGCTGGTGCATTGGATGCTGTTGTTGCTATTGAGCATGCACTTTGAGTTTAAGCTGCAGGGTAGGCTGTGCAGAACAAGAAGTTGCTACTGGAGCTGTGGCCAGATTTTGCAATGGGACTGTAGCTGAGTCTGGTGCTGGTACTCCAAATGGGGCTGCTGATGGAGTAGTTGATGGCAAAAAGGAGCATGGCCTGAGCCTCTGGTGGACTGTGGCAGAGCAGGTTATGGTGTTATGGCTTGTGATTGTGTATTTTTGCAGGCCTGGAATTGGAGCTTTTCAAGGGAATTATATGTATGTTGTCTGTGAGTTGCACTGAGATGGAATTGGTGCTTGTGTTGGGGCTCAGGGCAGGGTAGCTGGATGGCAAGAATGGCTAGGTTGGCCTGAGCTTAAGAAATGGCTGCAGGATTGGGTGCTGTTGATGGTACTGAGGCTCTGGTGGTGGATTGAAATGGATGGCTTCAGTGTTGCAGTCAAGTAAGACAGGGGAGCTGTAATTCATTAGTGCTGTGGCTGTGTGAACAGAATGGAAGAAGCCAGGAGATTGGAAGTGCAGTACAAGAAGGAAATTGGCTTGAGAATGTGCAGAGTGGCAAGTTAGGGCCAACATGGCTGGCATAATGAAGTAATGACTATGATGGTGCATCATTGGCAACTAGCCTTGCAAGTTGGCCTGGCAAAATGGCCTAGCCTGAACTAACTCATGTCAACTGAGTCAGTTGACTCCGAGTTGACCCGATCCAACTCAGTGATCCAGACCGAATCGACTCACCCGTTGACTCGCCGATTTGACCCCGTTGATCCGGTGACCGGGCGGACTTTGCCAGTCACCGGAGCCGATTTCCGGCGACTTTCCGGCTGATTTCCGGCCATAATACCAGATTTCCGGCGACCGATTTTGGGGCGTATTTTCTACACGGGTTTCTCGTCCTTGTGGGCTTGGTGGACTCTCAACTAATGGACTTTGAAGACTAAACCTAATTTTGGAAGGAGAGAAAGGCTATAAAAGGGAGGTTTTCTACAACACATGAAATAGGATATCTTTTTGGGAATTCTTTTGGAGAGCCACTTTTGTTTACACTTCTAGGGTTTGGTTTTGTTCTTCTTCTTCCTTGTTTATTATTGAATATTGATGATGATGAACTCCATAGCTATGAGTAGCTAAACTTATTATTGGTTATGGGATAAAAGTTGATTTCTCAACATGTTTTTGATTCAATGAATTAGTTTTGTCTCAGTAATTATTGTTTGTGATTCACAATTAATAGTGTTATAAGATTTGAAAACTTGTTAGGTTGAGTCCTAATCAATCCGATTTGTGTTCATCTCTAGAGCTATATTAGGGTTTTCAATACGAAAAAAGTTGTTTATCCCCGATTCTAAGTAGCATAATTGTGGTTAGTGCTTGTAGTGATACATCCTATTAGTCACAAGTGAATCATAACTTTTGTTAAAACGTCTAGTGCTTTTACACATTCGTTTGCATTGATGAGTCTTATTCCATAAAACTTAATGCTCTTAGGGAGTTAAACTTAATTGTGCTTTTACACTTTAGGTTGCTTTCGACGAAGAATTCACATATGCATCTTTTAATGTGGTTGTGATGAAAACAGAGGAATTAACGGGTTATACTTGCGATCAAGATATCCTAGGACTTTTAGTAAATACGAGATTAAAATACCAATTCTAATCATTGATGAAAATACATGTTTGTGAATGATACTATCCCTTGACCAATATCTTCTCCTTATTGATTTCTCAAACTATTTACTTTGCTTTCAACTACTTTTATTTCTTAAAAAACAAACATACTTTGGGTTATTTTAGAAACTCAAATTTACATAACAACAAACGCCTCTCTGTGGATACGAACTCTTCCTTACCTTGTGCTTCATTTAAATTTAGTGCGTAAGAAAGTGAAATTATATTTGTCGGTTGACAACCGGTCAAATTTTGGCGCCGTTGCCGGGGAGGCATACGGCTTGTTATTTAGTTTTTAGTTTCTTTTTACAATTTACTCGCTTTTATCTTTGCTTTTCGTTTCTTGTCTTGTTTCTCACTTGTTTGCGAGAATTGTTTGCAGTGCATAATCTCTGGCTTCTAAGGATTGGAATTATCCAAGGTGCGGGATTGCTACTAGACGCGGCACAATACTCCAACCAAGTAAAGGCACAACGGACGAGCACGAGGAGGAAGTAGGAGAAGGGATTTTCCGACAACGAGAAGAAGAAGAAATGGGTGATGCAAATCGTTCACTTAAGGACTTAGCTTCTCATAGGCTTGATACACAACAGGGGTGTATTCAAACGAACTCTACTTTTGAGATTAAGCCGGGGTTGCTTAGAGAATTACCTAAATTCCATGGCATGGTGAATGAAGATCCTAACAAACATCTTTTGGACTTCCACACCATTGTCACGGCTATGCTTCCAAAGAAATGTTGAGGCGGATGGTGCAATGTTGAAGGTTTTCCGTTTCTCTTTAATGGACAAGTGCTAAGGATTGGTTGTACTATTTACCTCCCTAAGTGTCACAACATGGAATGGGTTGAAGAAACTCCTTTTGGAGAGATATTTTCCTGCATCAAAGGCTACTCAAATTCGCAAAGAAATTTGTGGGATGAAGCAAAACGTGGAGAATCTTTATATGAATGTTGGGAACGGTACAAGAGATTGGTTGCAAGCTGCCCTCACCACCAATTTAGTGACGCTATGATCATCCAATACTTCTATGAAGGACTCCAATCAAGTGATAGGAATCTTATTGACGCTGCGGGTGGTGGTGCACTAGTTAGTAAGACGGTGGCACAAGCTAGGGAGTTGATTGAAAACATGGCAGCGAACTCACAACAATTTCTGAGTCGTGGTTCTGATGTGATTCTAAGAAGGGTGAGTGAAGTGAGCGAGGTGGAGGAACTTCGTCAACAAATGGGTAACATGAACGCAATGCTTCAACAAGTTGCAGCCGCGGTTGTACCAACTTCTTCTCAATCTTATGAAGACGAGCAAGCTAATGCGATCTTTCCAAATCAACCAAGACGGTATGATCCCTACTCAAACACTTACAATCCGGGATGGAGAGATCACCCAAATTTTAGCTATGCCAACAAGCAAGGTGCGGTTCAACAACCTACCTTCAACTCTTCAAGTGGATTTCAACCTCAACAACAACAATTCCAGCCGAGGCAACAATTTCAGCAACCTCAAGCACAACAATCACAAACTCAAGGTGCTGATATTGATGCAAAGCTTCAAACTTTTATGCAAGGTATTTCCACCATGTTCAAGGAGAGTCAACAAGAGACTAAGAGTGCTATTAAGGAGTTGCAAACACAAATGGGCTCCATGGCGGTTGATATCAACAATTTGAAGGCACAAAATAGTGGGAGACTTCCTTCTCAACCTATTAACCCAAAAGAGGGTGTCAATGCCATTACGTTGAGAAGCGGTACACAACTTGTGCAACCCGAAGTTGCTGATTCGGGCAAGGTGGACACACCAAAGGAACCTGTTTTGGAGGAGAAAACCGAGGATTCTCCCCAAACTTCTGAGGTACCTATTTCTAACGCTAAAACTCCGGTTTCTACTTATGTTCCTCCTCTACCTTTTCCTCGCAGATTTGCAAGTTCTAAGAAGGCGGAATTAGAAAAGGAGATTTTAGACGTTCTTAAAAAGATCCACGTGAACATACCACTTATTGATGCTATCAAGCAAGTTCCAAAGTATGCAAAGGTGTTGAAGGACTTGTGTACCAACAAACAAAGGCTCAAAGGTAATGAAGTGCTTAGTGTGGGGGAGAATGCTTGACAATCTTACAACACAAACTCCCACTTAAGTGCAAGGATCCGGTAGTTTCGACATTCCCGTCAAAATTGGTAACACAACTTTTAACAAAGCTATGTTGGACTTAGGTGCTTCCGTTAATGTTATGCCTGCGTCAATGTATAATTCACTTGATCTTGGTCCTCTCAAAAAGGCGGAAATTGTATTGCAATTAGCCGATCGATCTAATGTCTACCCAATGGGTATTGTTGAGGATGTTCTTGTGCAGGTTAATCAACTTGTATTTCCAGCGGACTTTTGTGTGTTAGAGATGGACGAAGGTGCTCCGGACTCGTCTCTTCCATTGCTTCTTGGGCGTCCTTTCATGAAAACGGCGAAAACCATAATTGATGTGGATAAGGGAACGCTAACTATGGAGTTTGATGGAGAAATAATACGTTTCAACATTTTCGAGACGATGAGATATCCTAGCGATGTCCACTCTTGTTTCTCCATTGATGTGATGGATACATTGGCACAACAAATGTTTGAATTAAACGGTGATGATGCTTTGGAAACCGTGTTAACTACATCCATAGATAATGGTGTAGAGTGTGGTAATGAAGTCAAGGAAGCTCTTGGTGATCTTAATTCACTTCAAGAATGCCCGAATACTCATAATATCTCTTTTATTTCTTTACCATGCAGTGATGAAAAGCTTGTACCTTTCAATAATTAAATCTCCGATTTTAGAATTGAAACCTCTTCCCGACCACCTTAAGTACTTGTACTTGGGTGATAATGAAGAGTTACCGGTGATTGTTTCTAACAAGCTTAGTGATTTACAGGAGCAAAAACTTCTAAGGGTGCTAAGGAAGTACAAGACGGCCATAGGATGGACAATTGCCGATATCAAGGGTATTAGCCCTGCCGTTTGTATGCACAAAATTCGTTTGGAGGATGATGCAAAGCCTAAAAGAGACGCGCAACGTCGTTTGAATCCTCCCATGATGGAAGTTGTGAAAAAGGAGACACTCAAGCTTTTGGGAGTGGGTGTTATCTACCCCATATCCGATAGCAAGTGGGTAAGCCCGGTTCAAGTTGTACCAAAGAAATCGGGAGTAACGGTGGTGGAGAATGATAAGAATGAACTTGTCCCAACTCGTGTGCAAACCGGTTGGAGGGTTTGTATTGATTATAGAAAATTGAATGCCACCACTAGAAAAGATCACTTTCCTTTACCTTTTATTGATCAAATGCTTGAACGTTTAATGGACACTCATACTATTGCTTTCTTGATGGCTATTCAAAGTTATAATCGGATTGTGATAGCACCGGAGGACCAAGAGAAGACTACTTTCACTTGTCCTTTCGGTACTTTTGCTTATAGAAGGATGCCTTTTGGCCTATGCAATGCTCCTAGCTACTTTTCAAAGGTGTATGGTGAGTATCTTTTCTAATATGTTGAAAACATAATCGAAGTGTTCATGGATGACTTTAGTGTCTTTGGTGATTCTTTTGACCTTTGCTTGAACAATTTGTCTCTAATCCTTGAACGATGTGTTGAAACAAATCTTGTGCTAAATTGGGAGAAGTGCCATTTCATGGTAACTCATGGCATAGTTTTAGGCCATATAATATCTTCTAAAGGTTTGGAAGTTGATAAATCTAAGATAGACCTTATTCGTGCTCTAACCCCTCCCACTACGGTGAGGAGATACGTTCTTTTCTTGGTCATGCGGGTTTCTATCGTAGGTTCATCAAGGACTTTTCCAAAATAGCGTCACCACTATGTAACTTATTGCAAAAAGATGTGGTTTTTGACTTTGATGAGAAATGTATGGCGGCATTCAATCGTTTGAAAGAACTTTTGATTTCAGCCCCTATCATTAAACCACCGGATTGGAGTAAGCCGTTTGAACTCATGTGTGATGCTAGTGATTATGCGGTTGGTGCGGTGCTTGGGCAACGTGTGGGGAGGCTTCCTCATGCTATCTATTATGCTTCTAGAACGTTAAATGAGGCTCAACAAAACTACACAACCACTGAAAAGGAGTTATTAGCCATTGTTTTTGCTTTAGAGAAGTTTCGCTCTTATCTAATTGGTACAAAAGTTGTTGTTTTTTCTCATCATGCAGCGCTTAAGTACTTGCTTACAAAGAAAGAGGCGAAACCGAGGCTCATACGATGGATATTACTCTTGCAAGAGTTTGATATTGAAATCAAAGACAAGAAAGGAATTGAGAACACCGTTATGGATCACTTGAGCCGACTTGCTGTGGACAAGGAGACTATCCCGTTGCGTGAAAGTTTCCTGGATGAGCAACTTTTCTCGATTGCCTTTGGAGAACCATGGTATGCCGATATTGTGAATTACTTAGTTTCTAAACAAATCCCACGAACTTGTCTCATCTTTGAGAGGGACAAACTTAAGAGGTTAGGGAACCAATACATATGGGATGATCCTTACTTATGGAAACATGGTAGTGACCAAGTAATACGAAGGTGCGTGCCCGAATCAATTTAACTCTATCTTGTCTTCTTGTCACTCTTATGCTTGCGGAGGACATTTTGGGAGTAAGAGGACAAGCATAAGGTACTTGAAAGTGGTTTTTTATTGGCCAACTTTGTTTAAGGATGCACATATATTTTGTACAACTTGTGATAGGTGTCAAAGAACCGGCAATCTAGGTGTCCGAAATCAAATGCCACAAACTTTTATTCAATGTATTGAAGTTTTTGATGTATGGGGTATTGATTTTATGGGGCCTTTTGTCAACTCCCATGGGAATTTTTATATCTTACTTGCGGTTGATTATGTCTCGAAATGGGTGGAAGCTAAAGCCACCCCAACTAATGATTCTAAAGTTGTTTCAGACTTCGTGCAAGCTAATATTTTTGCAAGGTTTGGCATTCCAAGGGCGATAATTAGCGATGGGGGTTCTCACTTCAAAAACAGGTTCTTGCAAAGCTTGTTAAGGAAGTACAATGTGTCGCATAAGATTGCAACACCTTATCATCCCCAAACCAATGGACAAGCCGAGGTGTCTAACCGGGAGGTGAAATCAATTCTAGAAAAGACGGTGAACCCAACAAGGAAGGATTGGAGCATGCGACTCAATGATGCTTTGTGGGCGTATAGAACCGCATATAAAACACCTATTGGAATGTCTCCTTTTAGGCTTGTGTATGGTAAACCTTGTCATTTACCCGTGGAAATTGAGCATAAGGCGTTTTGGGCTATTAAGCAATGCAACATGGAGATGGATGGGGCTGGAAAGCAAAGGAAGTTACAACTTCAAGAGCTAGAGGAGCTTCGCAATGATGCATTTGAGAGTTCACGGATTTACAAAGAAAAGACAAAAGCATTCCATGATAACATGATTTCTAGGAAACAATTTTGCATAGGGCAGAAAGTGCTTTTGTTTAATTCTCGCTTGCATTTATTTCCGGGTAAATTAAGGTCACGATGGATCGGACCTTTTATTGTTATTAATGTGTTTTCTCATGGTGCAGTGGAAATTCGTAGCATAGCTACAGGGAAAGAACTTAAAGTTAATGGGCACCGGTTGAAACCATATTATGAGAACTTCACTTCCGAAGTGGTGGAAGGAGTTAACTTCGTGGATGCGCTCCCTCTGGAGGAGTCATAGAAAGCAAGGAGATAGTCGGGCTGACGACTTTAAACCAAGCGCTGATTGGGAGGCAACCCAAACGATGAGTATTTCTTGTCTTGTATTTATTTCTTTTCTTGTTTTGTTTTTACTTTGTTTTTGCTGATTTCTTGCTAGGATTTCCCACCTTGACTTACTTTGGATGAGTCAATTTACATTGAGGACAATGTAAGGTTTAAGTGTGGGGGAGTGGTTTATGCAATTTTGCATTTTTTTTCAACTTTTTTGTGAACTAGTGAATAAGAAAACTCCAACTTGTAGTTCTTTAGAATCACATAGTATACATGTCGCTAAGATTACATCGAGAATCTCACAATAGTGACCGAACTTAGAGATGACGTGAGAACATGATCGGGTTTCTTAATTGTATGAGAGTTAAAGTTGGATTTAACCATGCCATTGGCAAATAAGGTGCAGGCTGAATTCGATATTAGAATAGTGATCCCCTATAGTGGAGACTACCCATGTTACATAATGTGAGGCACCAACCTTCAATTCTTTGTACTGTCTAAATTGTGCTTTTTGAGTGTGTGTCACCGTACGTAAATTCTCGGTGAGTCATCCAATTTCCCACCATAGAAGCACTATTTTGATCTCTTGAGTGCTATTTTTATCAACCATGTTGGTGACATCGAATTGCTAATTTACATTCCACTTGTGATCTTGTTCGCAGTTAGCACCATCCACCTTATCTCTCTCTACACCAACAGGTCCATAGAAACACCATCATCATCAACAAGAGGAGCATCACAAATTCAAGGAAAGTTGAATACGTTCGAGGTTTACAAACAATGGTATAAAATGGGCAGATTTCAGATTTGAGTAAAGCAACAAAACAGGGAGCAGAATTTTTATGAGTTGAAGACTATTATACAAGAGCGAAAATTATTAAGGATGAGAATTCGAGAAGTTATGATATCAAGACATATAAGTTGTGAAGATTCAAGCGGTAAAGTACTTACACCATGGCATTGTACTTATGTTTTATTTGTATTTTACTTTCTCTTGTCTCAAAAAAAAAAAAAAAAAAAAAAAAAAAAAAAAAAAAAAAACGAAAAAAAAAAAAAAAAAAAAGAGACAAGAGAAAATGTTTTTATTTTTATTTGTTATTAAAAAAAAAAAAAAAAAAAAAAAAAAAAAAAAAAAATTAAAAAAAAAGAAAAAAAAAAAAAAAAAAAAGAAAAAGAAAAGAAAAAAAAAAAAAAAAAAAAAAAAAAAGAAGAAAAAAAAAATATTGGGTTTGTATAGTTTGTTTTTAGTTTTGTATTCTTTCAATAAAGCCTATGGAAAGAAGGAATATCTATAATGAAGTATCAAGCGACAAGGAATTAGAGGAAATAATCATATTGTCGAGATTCTACGAAGTTCGAGAGTTATCATCAAGAGTTGAAGACCGAAGACGAAGATGAAGACACCGATAGGAGACCGAAGACGTTTCTATGGATGTTGTGAGAGTGGTGCTAGCTGCACGTTGAACGGATGACGAGGTAAGTAGCATATTCCCACCTTCGTTAAATGGTTGATTTCCTTTCGAAGAGATCGTCAGAAAAATGGGTTTTCAAAAATATATAAAAGATGTGGGTTTTCAAAACTTTCGGAGGGTTAAGCCTTCCTACCATTCAACGTGTCTCGGATTCTCTCTTCATTCCAACCTGGACACATGTGTGACCCATAAAGAGTCTGTTTATTATTGAGAGCAATATCATAAAACCCTTTCTTGTGAGGCGAGTCGAGACTTTTGATCACTCCGAACCCGAATTTTAGTCGAGAAGGGATGGTTATCTCTCTCTCAACTTTTAAGAATGAGATTGTGTTCATTTATGTGTCTAACTTCTTATGACTAGTGTGCAGAATCTCTATGTCTTCTTAGCGCGTTGGATACTATCATTACGGAGAACTAGTAAGTTGGAAATTTAGGTTTTGTGGGTAAATCTCTAGTAAACCCTCACGAGACTATAACTCGTCCACTAGGGACACCTAGGGGTTTAAAGGCTTGTTATTTACGCTAAAAGTGACCGTAGCCTCGACGACACGGAGTTGTTGTATTTTTATTGTTTTGTTTGATTTGCTCGAGGACTAGCAAAGTCTAAGTGTGGGGGAATTTGATAGGTGTAGAATACACCGTATTTACTATATAGAGTTTATGCTTTCTTTGCTATTTTTCGTGTGAATTATGTATCTTATGTTTGCTTTTGAGTTATCAGGTACAATGGAGTTGCACGGAGGAAAAGAAGCGGAAATCACCCAAATTGAGTCAAAGGGCGAAATTGTCATTTCAGGGGAGAACACTATCTGGAGCCTAGCCACGGTTAAGGGGCATCTCTATGTGTAAAAACATCATTTCAAGGGCGGATGTCTGCAGTGAGTCAACCCACGGAATTAGGGGGTCGCCGTTTTAGTGGCTGTATCAATTCATGGGGTGCCTATAATCATTATGGTTGACCCTTATCTAGATCACCTGGGTGGCAATATCCACTATTACTCTCCTACAGGAAACCTAAAAATTCACATTGACATTTATTGTTTCTCTTCACCTGAAACTGAGAAAATAGCCATGGAGGCTTCACTAAGAGAAATGGGCTGTTGTGCTATAAGAGAGAATTAGAAGGGAGAAAAGCAGATCGAGAAGAAGGAGGAGCAACTGGTGTAGCAGTGATGGGTCTGTGAAATGGAGTTTGCTGTTGGTGATTGAGAGCAGATCGGGAAGTACAGGATTTCTGGTAGTGAAGATGATGGACGGGTTTAGGTTGATGTCTCCGATCGATTAATGGAAATGGTGATTCAAAGCTGGGAATGAAGTAGAGGAAAAGAAGGGATGGATGTTTCGTGGTGGTATGAATTGAATCTCTGGGTTTATGAGAGATTAAATGAATCAGATGGGAAAAGAGCTCAATCTCGATAATAAGAAGATGGGTCTGTGGAAGATTTTGGTTCTGTGGACACAGTGAGGAAATTTGATGGAGTTAGGGTTTCTAAAATGATAACACAGGTGGTGCTTGAATTGATTTTTGGTTTTATTTGATTGCACTTGGGGGTGTGAGTGAGCTGCAGCTGCTGTGAGCAAGGGAAGAAGTAATTGATGGCTGATTGAGAGCTATTGAGGTGGTTTCTGCTGAGTACTTTCATCAGAAGTGGAGACAAGAGCAGTTGGAGCTGGACTAACTCAATGGTTTGAGCTAATATGATTCAGGCAGTGAATGGGAAGCTGCAGGAGATGGCTGCAATGTTGATTCTGGGATTGCAGGTTGTGCAGCTAAGGATGGTCCTGGTGATGCTGTGGAAATGGCGAGGTAAAGGGATGTCGGGAGTGAAGGCTGATGTTGGGTCAAGGTTATGAGCAGAAAGTGGCAATGAAACTCAAATGGAGTAATACTGGGGCTGAGATGAAGGTCAGGTGGAATGTATGGCAGGTGAATAACTCAGGATGGGGGCAGTGGAGTCTATGGTCTGAGCTTGTGGCTCTTAGTTGCAGGGTCAGGTGGAAATGAAGTTGTAGCCCTTGGAACATTGCAGGCTGAACAGAGAATAAGTAGGCACTGGTGTTGCAGCTGGTGCATTGGATGCTGTTGTTGCTATTGAGCATGCACTTTGAGTTTAAGCTGCAGGGTAGGCTGTGCAGAACAAGAAGTTGCTACTGGAGCTGTGGCCAGATTTTGCAATGGGACTGTAGTTGAGTCTGGTGCTGGTACTCCAAATGGGGCTGCTGGTGGAGTAGTTGATGGCAAAAAGGAGCATGGCCTGAGCCTCTGGTGGACTGTGGCAGAGCAGGTTATGGTGTTATGGCTTGTGATTGTGTATTTTTGCAGGCCTGGAATTGGAGCTTTTCAAGGGAATTATATGTATGTTGTCTGTGAGTTGCACTGAGATGGAATTGGTGCTTGTGTTGGGGCTCAGGGCAGGGTAGCTGGATGGCAAGAATGGCTAGGTTGGCCTGAGCTTAAGAAATGGCTGCAGGATTGGGTGCTGTTGATGGTACTGAGGCTCTGGTGGTGGATTGAAATGGATGGCTTCAGTGTTGCAGTCAAGTAAGACAGGGGAGCTGTAATTCATTAGTGCTGTGGCTGTGTGAACAGAATGGAAGAAGCCAGGAGATTGGAAGTGCAGTACAAGAAGGAAATTGGCTTGAGAATGTGCAGAGTGGCAAGTTAGGGCCAACATGGCTGGCATAATGAAGTAATGACTATGATGGTGCATCATTGGCAACTAGCCTTGCAAGTTGGCCTGGCAAAATGGCCTAGCCTGAACTAACTCATGTCAACTGAGTCAGTTGACTCCGAGTTGACCCGATCCAACTCAGTGATCCAGACCGAATCGACTCACCCGTTGACTCGCCGATTTGACCCGTTGACCCGGTGACCGGGCGGACTTTGCCAGTCACCGGAGCCGATTTCCGGCGACTTTCCGGCCGATTTCCGGCCATAATACCAGATTTCCGGCGACCGATTTCGGGGCGTATTTTCTACACGGGTTTCTCGTCCTTGTGGGCTTGGTGGACTCTCAACTAATGGACTTTGAAGACTAAACCTAATTTTGGAAGGAGAGAAAGGCTATAAAAGGGAGGTTTTCTACAACACATGAAATAGGATATCTTTTTGGGAATTCTTTTGGAGAGCCACTTTTGTTTACACTTCTAGGGTTTGGTTTTGTTCTTCTTCTTCCTTGTTTATTATTGAATATTGATGATGATGAACTCCATAGCTATGAGTAGCTAAACTTATTATTGGTTATGGGATAAAAGTTGATTTCTCAACATGTTTTTGATTCAATGAATTAGTTTTGTCTCAAAAGTAATTATTGTTTGTGATTCACAATTAATAGTGTTATAAGATTTGAAAACTTGTTAGGTTGAGTCCTAATCAATCCGATTTGTGTTCATCTCTAGAGCTATATTAGGGTTTTCAATACGAAAAAGTTGTTTATCCCCGATTCTAAGTAGCATAATTGTGGTTAGTGCTTGTAGTGATACATCCTATTAGTCACAAGTGAATCATAACTTTTGTTAAAACGTCTAGTGCTTTTACACATTCGTTTGCATTGATGAGTCTTATTCCATAAAACTTAATGCTCTTAGGGAGTTAAACTTAATTGTGCTTTTACACTTTAGGTTGCTTTCGACGAAGAATTCACATATGCATCTTTTAATGTGGTTGTGATGAAAACAGGAATTAACGGTTATACTTGCGATCAAGATATCCTAGGACTTTTAGTAAATACGAGATTAAAATACCAATTCTAATCATTGATGAAAATACATGTTTGTGAATGATACTATCCCTTGACCAATATCTTCTCCTTGTTGATTTCTCAAACTATTTACTTTGCTTTCAACTACTTTTATTTCTTAAACAACAAACATACTTTGGGTTATTTTAGAAACTGAAATTTACATAACAACAAACGCCTCTCTGTGGATACGAACTCTTCCTTACCTTGTGCTTCATTTAAATTTAGTGCGTAAGAAAGTGAAATTATATTTGTCGGTTGACAACCGGTCACCCATCTCACAGAACCACCAGAAATAGTAACGGAAAGCTTGAATTCATTCTTTCGTCTTCAAGCAATGACACCCATTCTCCGTGTCTTCAAATCGGAACCATACCATCTCCTTCGATCTAGAATTAACAAAGAACGTCTCAATCGGACCCTAATTAATCACCAACAATTACGACTTCTCGATCTCAAATTCAAATTCCTCCCAAGTCTCCGATTTAATTCTCTTCTCAATTTACGGTTCTCGAGCAAAGAAACTCATCTCGATCTATTTCTTTTCTTTTCTCTGAATTTATTTCAGGTGAAAAATGAGAGTAAGGTATCTCGATTTAGGGTAGTGTTTGTGAAGTGGGTCTGGATCCGGGTTGGGTCTGGATATAAGCCATGGATAGAACCGACCCAATTGGATGCTACCCATCATAACCATCATCCTGGATAAGGGCTACCCGTGTTAATAACACCCACCGCTGATTGATAAGGGGTACCCCGAATGAGAGCCCCTTAACCACTACCGGGCTCAGGATAGTGTTCGCCCGTAAAATGACCTTTTGCCCTTTTGACTTAAATTGGGTGATTTCTTCTTCTTTTCCTCCGTGCGACTCCATAGTAGCTATAAAACTCAAAACAAGCGTAAAATACATAATTTACACGAAAAATAGCAAAGAAAGCATAAACTACTAGATAGTAAATTAGGTGTATTCTACACCTATCATGATATCATGCCACATGTCCTAAAACTCCTTAATTACTACTAATGTCACTCCTTTTCTAATACAACCTCATTCTTTCCTATTAATTCCTCCATTGTCCTTTCCATCTTATGGATACTTTCTTAGTGGACTTGGGCTTTAGTCCCTAAGTCCCCATGTTTCATGTTGGGTTTGCCTTCCTTTTGGGGGCGCACTAGGCCGGCTAAGGGGAAATATTTTTCATGTATCAACAATCATTATTATGATCCGGAGCTGGGAAAACTTCATCATCATCACAACAATTCTCCAAGGGCTGCTCAACCTCAAAATATTATTTGTCGTCCATAGGAATATCATAATCGGTTTAGTTTTGAGGCCAAATTGCTTCTTCATTCCTTGTCTCTCTGAGTTGAGCCATTTGTAGGTTAAATTTTTCCATATCCCTTCGAAGTTCTTGGTTTGATTCAGCACTGGTTCGTCGAAATTGTTCAGTTTCTTCTTGCAACTTTTTGATAGAATCTGCAAGACTATAAAATTGTTGATCAGTAGCATAACTATCTTCCCATCCTTGTGGTTGCTCATTATATGCCCGTCATAAGGTTGTTGACATGTATGAGAGTATCCATGAAGTTCCGTAGGATATTGATCATAGCCAAAAGATTGGTTTTGATTATACCCATAGGATGGTTGGTAGTTGTTGTAACTTTGAGATTGAGAATCATATTAATTACCACTATAATGTGATTGATCTTGTGCTCCGTACATGTTATTTCCGAAAGGAAACATGACGACTCACAAGATAGAGAAAATAAAAATAAAAATAAAAACAAGCTAAACAAGCTAACAAATCAATTAGCAACTGCTCCCCGGCAGCGGCGCCAAAATTTGATGCGTGTCGTAAGTGCAACAAATTATTCAAGATATTTCCCACTAATTAACTGGTAATATAGCGGTAGTAAGAGATGGTTCCCACATAGAGCTGTGTAATTGATAGGTTATTTAGTTCAACAAAATAATAAAAGACAAGGGGGTTGAATTATGGATTAAAGTAAATAAAAAGATAATAAGAAAACAAAGATGATTAGGGAATCATTCACGCCACCGAACATAAACTTAATAAAAGTACTTGTTTATTTCTTGTAAAATTTCTATTGTCACCAACCATAGAATAGCAATAAGCTCTGCTATCCCCGAATTCCTATTTCCACTCGATACTAAGCGCTCGACTCACTTTGATTCTATCCAACTAACCCACCAAGAAGTAGCGCACTCGGGATGTAAATTAGTTCGGATGCTTTACGTTTTGTGAATTAGGTTGATCCTAGCATCGACTCATAAGCTCGATCTTCTTACTAGTGTCATCTCTATACACAATTGCTTAATGTAATCCCTCCACGTCAGCTTTTGCGATGTACTACTTGTGTATGGAATTGAGTGACAATTACACGTATCACCAAACCCAATACTAGTAGAAGAATTATTATTAAGTTAATTCAAATGGCCAATTGAACAACCCAATAATAATATTACACGATAAAAACAATAGAGACAATCGACAAGAAAATTAAAATCAAAATAAACTTGTAGAAAGAATTATAATTACATTATTCAGGACTTTGAAATCACCCTTAATCAATAAAATTAGCTACACATGGATTTACTAAAATCCATGAAAAATATATATGAAATAGTAAGAAGAAGATAGCTTGGTTTCCCCCTAAAGGGGTAAACCCTAAGATGAATAAAACCTCTCCTCTCTTTTCCTTTTCTATGTTTTTCTTCTCTCTCAAAGTTTATCTCTCTTCTTCGCTTTGGATGCTTTATATAGGCATCATTTAGCCTACGATCCAAAAAAGTCGCATGAGATAAACATTGCAAGTCGGCTGAGAAGAATTTCTGGTGGGAGAAATTAAGTGATACCGATTCGGTATGACACGAAGCATTCTAATATATTGCAGCCTACTCAAGATTGGCTATGGACTTCAGGGGGCCCAATTCACACATGTGTCTTCTTCTAAGATGATAGTACATCTCGCTTTTATGGTCCATGTTGCAACAAATTCTTTATTTTTCCATACGCGTCATTCTATTCACTGCTCGGAAATATTTTCCGTTCATTATCAACAAGCTTGGATCTCCCTGGTCTTCTCAAAAATCCTCCACTGGCACACTTATCTTCCCCTGACTTCACGTTGAAGTTTTCAAGTCCCAAAAGCATGCCAAAGTCGAACCCATCTTTACATGTAACCACGACAAAGACCCCTCGGTTTATCTTGACTTCTCAAACTCGGACTCGTGCAAATGCCAACTCCCATCGCAAGCCATTCTGACTCGAGCAACCATCGCCTTCTATCGACCACAGCAGAAATCATACCCCGTTTTACTTTCAAGCTATTATCCATCAATTTCCGAGCTCAATCGAACCACGATCATCAGACATCAATCTTCATCATTAACTGTCATCAATGGCAGCAAACATCTCCTCCATCACTACCCTAATAACAACACCTTCTTCTCTCGTTCTTTTGATCAAAGATCCATCACTTTCAAGCTCCAAGGTCGTCTCTTTATTCTTCCACCGATGATCATCATCACCATCATCCTATGTTTTGATCGAGCTTCGATCCAAGCACCACAGACTCCACTCTATTAATCTTATCCTTCATCTAGACTCGACCATCACAGACTCCTCCTTCGTCTACAACCATCATCATCAGCAACAACCGTTCATGGAAACCAAACCTACGTCGAGTTCTGCTGTTCAATAAGGGAAGAAGACCAAGGTGCCCCTAGTAAAATGGATGGTGTCGTCAACACTATTTAAATCAGTGGCATCCCCTTAGTAATTGACTTGACTGCCTTTAGTAGTTCCTTTGAAACAGTCCACCCCTTAACAGGATGACTGTCCCTTAACGTACAGTGGGGGGCCAATAGCACTTGGCCTGAAAAATGACCATTTTGCCCTTTTAGTCTTCCAAGTTCTTATTTCGCTCATAACTTCTTCATACGAACTCAGAATGACTCTGTTCTCTCGCCATTGACTCCGTCTTTTTCGTCCTCTTCAATGTGATAGCAAGAACTCCTAGGTTTGAACGAGTTCTTCTTGGTCTTTGGCCCTTCTTCACTTGTGAACTTCACTTTTGTAGCCATTTTCACTTCTTTTCGGATGATTCTCCTAACGAAAGACATAAACTAGAAAATAATCATAATACCAGGTAATATGCAATAAACATAGCTAAAACAAGTATGGAATTGACACTCTAAACATGTAAATTAAGCACTTATGAATTTACTATGTAATTATTAATTATTGAATCTCCATCTGAGATGGTGATTTTTCCGAGTTCTGCTTACTACTCAAGTTATCAAAGATATGTGATGTTTCCCTCGTGTGATTAATAAAAGATATTTTATACAAATTTTGATGGTGTGATCAATTTGTATCAATGACTATTAACAATATAATATGATCTTTGCCACACATGACATATAGGTGGACCAAATGTGGCTCAAAGACACCGAGTAACCTTCGGTTACTACCTTCCCATGGCCGCACATCAAATAAAACCACCTTATAGATGGAAACCATGACCAAAGGAAAATTACAACCACAAAAATAATAATTTTTAAATGGCTAAAAACCATTACTGGTGGATATATTAATAATTATGGCTACAGATTCTTTCAGATAAGGGTAGCTAAAAGTTAACCATTAGCTACATTAAAATCATTTTGCGTGACTTTATAAAGTGTAGCGCCACGGTTCACCTAATTTCCTATGTCCAAAACATATCTAATGTTTACATTGAAAAACTTGATGTGTCCTTAGAATGTTTTTACCACATGGTGCTACAAAATCAGCGTAACTATATGTCATGTATTGGTCATGAAAAAATAAATTTTGTGTGTCTGATTGATTGCAAATGCCACGGTTAAAGTAAAATTCATGTGGCTTTAAGGGAAACTCTAGCCACACTCAAATCAAATTGTGTGTCTACAAGTATCTTATGGCCATGGTGATAGTGAAAATGCGTAACTATAAAAAAATAATGAGTACCATATAGACACGGTTATAGAGGTACGGCCATGGTAAAGCATGTTTTATAGTCACTCAAAGTTTATGTAGCCATAAAGGTACCTATTTGTCACAGCACCTGATGCCACATTTTTGGAGTGAAAAAAACCCATGACCAAAATCCTACAGATACGGTGATCAAGTGTGGCCTATGTGAAGATTTGTAGTAGTGTTCTAGGATACTTCGAGAAAAGATTTCTGGATTCCCACGAGAAGTAGCTTATCGGTGGAAGAAAAGCGGATATATGTCATGTTAGGTTAAGAGCAAATTTCAAGTTACATTATAAAATTTTGGGTTACATAAGGATTTTGGGTGATGTTACAAATTTTGTTGTTCTAGTGCAATATTTCCGGTCGTATGGGTAAATATTTTGCTACAAATATCATATAGTATATATCATGGAAATATTTTAAGATGCATATTTATGGTTAGTGCCAAATCTCGGGTCATATGTGAGCTTATATATCCCACGAGAATACTCTATGCCACAGTGAATAATGTCAAGGTAAAATCTTTTTATCTGTATAAAAAATTGTAGATCATAGTAATTTTGGATGGTTCGTGTCACAGTGGAATTTATTTTTTAATTAGAGGTAAATTTAGAGTCACATGGAGATTTCAATCACGATGTACACTTTTTGTTATAGCATCACTCGGTCGAACTCACAAGTTTTGTTATCTCTAGCTTGTTGTTAATGTTCGATGTAAAAAACTTAGTTTTTAGTCAACTAAAGTCAAGTCTCGGACTAGGATTAAAGCATGGTAGTTGAGTATCATATATCACCGAATGCCCTCAATGATTGAAGACTGAAGAACAAATGAAGACACTTGATCAGAGAACTTCATCAGTAAGAGGTATATGAAAATTGACTTATCCTATTTACTCATCTCATCCAACATTCTATCTTATGAGACCATGTCGTACGATTTTAGTAGATTTAATACTGCAAAGAGCAAAAGCTTATTTTGTCTAAACTCTAATATGATTCAAGTACTGGAAGTTAATACATCTTTAACGATCTTAGTCAAGAACAATTTATTGTTCACAAATTATTTTTGTTTGAAAATGATCTTTGGAAATTGCCTAAACAAAAAAGCACACATTTTTTTTATCAATACAACGAATCAAGTGAGGGGTATGCATACCTAGTATGTATACTATGGCTATTGGGAAGGTTTCGAACTTATCTATGGGAGAACTAAAAAGTACGCAAACTGCTTGGGGGTACGCATAGCCCGTATGCATACCAAGTCGATTTGACTTCGTGAACCACCGGAGTTAAATATACCTAGTATGCACACCTTGTGGACTCGACTTCGTGAAATACCAAGGTACGCATACCCAGTATGAATACCTTGTTGATCATCCATTATGTAATAATAACTTAACAAAATCGATAGCGTGAGGCAAATAATAGTGTGGTCTTGTAACTTGAATTGGACTACTCTTTATTCATCTTACGGAAAATCACTAAAGAATAGATGTACAAACACTAACTCATTTAGAATTATTTATTATCCATTCGGAACAAATTCTTCATTACTTTCGATAGTGCTTCGACAAGTAGTGAGAAAAAGACGTCTAAAACCTTAGATATATATATAGTGACCAAGACACCTTATTTAACAATTACAATATGGTAGGATCAAGATTTAAATAAATTTTGAACGTAGTATATAAAACATAAATCCAATTAAAAAAAATATATACAAAATAAAACATAAAATATTTAAGAATAATGTCATTCAACGGAGGCAACTAAAATTGAATTTGCTAGACACACCCCACCCATGGCCCTCGTTATTTCCCCCGTGTTCACATCTGAACTCCATATCTGGAAGCCTCGAATCCTTTGGGCCACCGGTGAATCCTATACTAAATATTGTAGGCCAGCAAGGACACGACACGTCATAAGGGAAACAATATGGGGGAAACTATCGGGCGTGTAAAGCATTCCAACCTTGTTAGAGGTGGACCAAATAGGTGTCCCAAATTTGGACGTCCAATGCTATCATTTGTCCACATTTGCTACACCTTTTGATACCCTTTGTTTGGTCCACCTTCATTGTTTGCTAAAATAACTCTAGAGTTAACAGTCTGACATACCTTTTGCCGACCGAAGATGATAAAAAGATCCCGGATTTTGACCCAGAGAAAATACCCCGTCCAGGTGTCATTACGGTAATAGTTATTCGCATTCAGTTAAGGTTCCCCCCGCAGGCCCTAAAGGGTTCACCGTTTTACATTCGGGGTGTATATGCATGCCACATAAGGTGTAAAAACATGGGGTCAAATTTCTAAATCTCCCTAGCACTGTCCTTCGACGACTAAAGAACATTTTTCAGGCTCAATAGATCCAAAAGAAAGAAGAAGAAAAATCCAATTTCAAGAGGCGAGTTTTTTTTTTCTTTTTTGTTGATGGAAAGGTTATAATATATTAACTAGTAATATAATACAAAGAAATATAGTACAATAAGTTTACAATTACAAATACATTGGAATAAATGCTAGATTCCTGAACTCTTTGTTGCAAATGTTTAGACATATGTTGAAGATTTTTTATCCTTGCTTCCTTTGAAATGTAGTCCGCTACTGAGTTATGTTTTCTGTTTATATACTTCACCTGGGCTTGGGATAAATATCTCAAAGTTATCTAGAGGTTCCCGCAAAGTGTTTCGGCTGTCCACCGAGTCTTTGTGCTTACCTTTGTCATGTGGTATGTCGAACTTTGCGATCGGTGACGATAGAAACGCTTGATAGTTAGTTCTCCTTTAACCAAGTATCTCGCCTTTAACAAGGCTTTTATTTCCGCATGAAAATCAAAAGACGCCCATCAAGCGACCCACTGATATGTGCATGAAAGTTTCATGCTCCACTGAGTAGTGAATAAAAGCGTAACCCATTGAAGAGTCTTCTTTCTTAAAAAAGCATCGATAAATATTATCTAATCGTATTTATTTTTGACTAGTTATATCTAATTAAAGTCTCTTTCGTGGGTTAATTCTCTTTTGGGTAATTTTAGGGGCTGTAGATTGGAGGAATCTATTAATATGCTCAATTAGATTTATCGGAATCCGGGTTAGTTTTTTCGAATACAACCGAACATCTTAAATGAACCAAAGGATGGTGCTTTTTTACAAGAAATGTGCCAAATCGGGTCTGATAGCCAACCTTTAACCCAAGAATGAATCGAGTGCGTATTACTTCGCTAGTTAATATATTGTAAAGAAAATCCGAACCAAACAGATCTAACAAAAGGACAAAATATGAAGAGATGTTGTTCAGTTTCCTGATCTTGAGAATTACATATCCGACAATGAGGGACGATAGTCGAATTATGGGATCCAAGTCCGGATGAATAATTTTTTTATGATAATTTCCAAATAAATAATTTTATTCTTAGGATTGCATGTATGTTCCAAACTTTTTCCACGTAAAAATCCGTTATGTTACCATTATCTTGATCTTGCTTTACTAGAAAGTTGTAGATATTCCTTGCCGAGAAATTTCCTGAATGATGATGCTTCCATCTAATTTTGTGTTGTTCTTGTCTCTTCGGGATTATTTCTTGAATTTTTCCTCAGACCTATGGAAGAAAATATTTGTTCAGTTTTTCCTGATCCAATCTATTTTTCTTTAGTTATCATCTCTTGAACTAGTTGTGGCGATGGTTCTTGTAAATTGGTTGGCTCTGAGATTGTATCAGCATTAGGAATCCATCGGTCCCTCCATATTTTTACAGAAGCTCCGTTTTTTACTTGCCAAACAAAATTACCCTTGATCATGTCTAAGCCTTTTTGGATACTCGTCCAAATCCATGATAGATTCGAAGTTCTAGAGGCTTCCAATGGGTGGGTATTTGGAAAATATTTAGCTTTAAGCAGTTGGACCCATAATTGATCATCTTCAGTAATGAGTCTACTGGCAAATTTTGTGAGAAGCGCAATATTGAATTAGTGAGGGTTTTCAATTCCTAGTCCACCTTGTGATATAGGCTTGCAAATACTGCCCCAAGCTTTAATGAACCCTTCCTGTCTTTTTTTCCCATCTTTGTTCCACCATAAATTTCTTTGAATATGGTCCAGTTGATCCAAAGTTTCTTCTGGAAGAGCAAGAACTTGCATTTGATAGGTATGCTTGAAGAATGGATTTTATTCCTACCAGCTTGAGAGAGGAGTTTAGATTCTAACCTTGGATAATGGAGTAATATTTCTGGAGAAGTGTTCAAACCTACCGGACGGTCACCCAGTGAATCGGTGACCTCCAACACTTTTATTCTGGTCCATCAGTGACCCAGTAAATTTACTAAAAACCGGTTTCCTTTGTGAAAACCGGGTACCCAGCCGTATCAACCCGTGATTCAGCCGATCCTGTATGATTCAGACGGGTCGATAATCCTGTAAATTTTTTTTGTTGTGCATCAAAAAAAGTCTTGAAAAAAGAAATCAATAATCTTTTAATTCTTCTCAATTCTCCTGTTCAACCATAAATTTCTCTTGATCTAATATTGAAACACAAGAAAAGAAGACAGAAATAAATATACAAAATATAGGAATCTATATTTACATTTCAATTCCATTACAAACATAAAATGAGAAAAATACAGTAGAGGATAATCGAATAAAGAAGAAGGAAAATAAAGCTTTGGGGTTCTCGTTTGATGCCTAAAAGGGTGTTTCCCTCATCGATTTAGATTGGTGTTTCCGGAATAAGAGAACAAGAAAGATACCGATAGAATGATAGAAACGTGATCATAACCTTTGGTAAGAAATTATTGAGAGAGAGAGAAATGACCGAAGCATGAGGATAATGGAGATATTATGGTTAGAAGAATTATGAAGGCGGAGCATATGGTCTCTGTTTAACCCCTAGGGCTTGTTAGAATTTAGGTTTTTTTTAGATACAAACAATGTAAGGACCAAATGTCCATTAAACCCTTAAGAACACGTTGGGAGAATAAGCCTAATCAACGCCAGTTGTTGTTTTATTAAGCCCACACGACATAAACTAAATTTTCTATCTTCATATGAATTGACCCAGTGAACCAGGGTCGACCCACTGGTCGGACCGTTTGACCCTGACCCAGCTACCTAACTGGTTCGACGTCCAGGCCGGTTTTCAGAACATTGTTCTGGAGAAGAGGCTCAAAATTTGCTTTTTTATTCTTATCAAAGAAGATAGGGGTACCAAGATATATATCATTCTATCATTTTTAGTTATCTATTTTCCCATGTTTAATTAGGGTGGAAGCGAGGAATAAAATACACTTGATATTTGAAGATTTACTATTTGACCTGTGATATGTCCAAATAAAGATAAGATGTCTAGAAAATTTTTAGCATCCCAAAATTTGCTTTTGTGAATAGGAAGCAGTCATCTACGAAAAAAAGATGCGAGATATTTAGAACATTTTTGTTTATTTGAAGCCCGAAATATTCTTTTTCTACTATCGCTTTTCCAAGAAAGAGGCGAGTTTGAGCTTTTCATATAATACAACCCACAGATGGTAAAAAATGGTAATATTTAAAAGTTGGAGATATCATGGATACTCAAGCTGCAAACAAAACCAAAAAAAAAAAAAACTAAATCACATATTACCCTACTGGGTACTATATATATATATATATAAAATGTGAACAAACGCTCCCGAAGCTTCTCTCGAACCTACTTGGGACTTGGAAAAAAGCAGTAAGCCACATTCATAGTATGATGGACCATACATGACAAATGACAGTGGCAATTAAGTCCAAACAGTAACAAAGAACTGAAAGATGAGACAAAATATCACCATCCCTTTAGGTACGTTCACCATACATGACAAATCATGACTATAGCACATTCAGATGGACGCACATAGTAATTATGTTGTTGTATAACAGCTTAACTTTTACTGACTTATACTGGAATGATTTGCTATATGAATAAGTTATCCCCTACGTCTTCAAACTTTTGGATAGGGGAGAGTAGGGGCGTAAAACGTGCCGGCCCGGCATACGAAGTCGCGTGCTTCACGTGCCATGTGTCGTCTTTGTCTTTGTCCAACGATTTAAACGTGATGTGCCGTGTTGTGCTTTACTAGTCAAAAGTTAGGCACAACACACGAATAAATGTGCCATCTTTGTGCCATCGCGCACACGTGCTATAAACAATTTGAAATCACTTAATGTATACATTAAGTCGGACATTATCACAAAAATTTAATTAGACAACATATCATTTGAAATTATTTCAAGTAAAATTAACAAGTTTATTCAATAAATATAAAATTGGATTATCGTCATGTAAATTAATGTTCTAGTTAAATATAGATGACGACATTATAACAACGATATTGAAATATATTTCCAAATATTAAGGTATTATATGTGTTGTTATAAATAAGCCAACATAAAATGTTAAAAACTAGCTAGAATAGTGACTCTTTTGTGAAATATACAAAAAATATGATGTATTATGCCTTGTTATATGGGTATTTATACATGTTATGACGTGCTTTCTTAACGTGTTGTCTTTGGGTTGGGCAGTGCTTATCCGTGCCGCATGATGTGTTGTGCTACTGTGCCAATTAGTCAAACACAACACGTCCCATTTAACTAACGTGTTGTCTTGCGTCTTAAAGACTAAGTCACGTCTTTGGGCTGAGATGTGCTAAAATTTTAGCGTCTTTGTCTTTGTGCTCGTGCTGGCACAACCCAATTTACACCTCTAGAGGAGAGCCATGACTAGCAGCAACAAACATTAGAATAGAACGGAATGATCACATACACTGCACCAATACTTCAAATCACTTAACATCGTAAGTCCCTGGATCATCATCATCATCTACTACAAAGGAGATAAAAGTACATGGGAACACAATAATCTTGTGCGATGAACAAAGTAAACTAAGTATTATGGGTAACTATCTTGAGAGAGAAATATTCATATGATGTCATATATTACCGCCTTTTATGAATCCAGATGACGTCACCATCGAATTATCAGAAACCCAAGAACAAACCAACTGACTGCAACTTGTAACATGACTAATTTCGATCATATTCCCTCCATAATGTCGAACCAAATGTTTAGTTGAAGGTTGTGGGATAATAAAATGAAAGTAAGTTTGAGGATCAGCAGGTTTTCAAAATAATTGAGTAGGATCAAAAGATTATAACCTCACGGTTGCACACCCTAAGAATCGGTAACAGTCGTGTAGACTCGGGGGTAAAATTCAGTGGGGTATGCAGACCCTACTTGCCTCAAGTGCGCCTGCCACCGAACAAACTATGAATATATACAGAGAACATAACTTAACCCTATAAATAACCGAGTAAATTAATTATATACCTTAGTTTTGACACCCAATAAATATAGAACGCGCAATTGGGGGATATAAAAGGAATTGGGGGATATTGATTACTTCTCCCAACCCATGGTGTGTGTTAAGGGGTGATTTTTGGGTATGAAAATACTAAAATACCCTTTGGTTAATTTAAAAACATTATGAAAAGACTATAATACCCTTTATACTAAAACTTAAAATCAAAACCAAAACATTTATCCCCCATTCTTCACGCACGCTTAAGACCTTTGTTAGGGTTAGGTTACAATTTTTTTTTCATCGTTCTTCATCCGTTCTTTCGTCGATTAATCGTCGATTCAAAAATTTCTTCGTCGATTAACCAACCCAATCATAAACAATGCCTCCACGAAAGAAACCAAATGCCCAATCGAACTCAACATCATCGATTGCTCAACAAAACAAAGCAAAGACTTGCTAAGATTGCTCAAGAGCAAGAACACGAAGAAGCAACGTTATCTGACGATCAACTACTCAAATATATGGCTTCTGTGAGAAGGTAAGTCATTTAAAAGTACTTTGTAGGTGTTTAAATCGATCTATGGCAATGGGTTTAGGTTGGAATCGCGAAACCTAACTCAAACAGTTGAGTTTCAGAGAGTACCGGCATTGAAATGCGTATGAATACAAAGTCTGGTTTTGTGTTCCGCATTCAATCTAGGATGAATACAAAGACTCGGTTTCCAACCCCAGATTCACCAGAAACTGAATTTTCCCTACCGGCATTCAATCTAGGATGAATACAGTTGCCGATTTTTAGTACCGGCACTGTTTAATAATAATTCGAGCATGCCGGTAGTGTACTTAAAACATACAAGAGAATTATGAATTTGTCACCAGTACCGGCATAGATTTTTGGTTTCATTTCATGCCGGTTTTAGGTACCGACATTAATTTGTAATAATTCGAGCATGCCGGTAGTGGACTTAAAACATACAGGAGAGTTCATGAATTTCTCACCAGTACCGGCATAGATTTTTGGTTTCATTACATGCCGGTTTTCGGTACCGGCATTCATTTATTTTGATTCGAGCATGCCGGTAGTAGACTTAAAACATACAGGAAAACTGACAATAATACCAGCATAGATTTTAGGTTGCATTTGTATGCTGGTACTTGGTACCAAGATCACGATAGTCAATGTGTACTACCGGAACATTAAACCGGGCGTGGTTTAGTTTAAGGTAGTCAATGCCTAGACTTAAACCGAAGGTGAGTCGTCTTATATTCATTGCTTTCCGTGTGCTTACGATATAGGTCAAAAGCAAAGGAAGCCAACAAAAGAAAAAAATAAAGATGTCATCACTAAGAGAAGAAGGAAGGACGGTCTTGATACTCCTCAGTCTCTGCCTCCTCGAGGGAAAGACGAAGGTCGTAAGATACGTTTGGGGGCTGGTACAAGAGGGATAATTTGGGATAATTTTTTCATATGTACTCTTATCGTGAACTTAGAAACAAAACTTATTGCTTCACATTGGAATAGGTGTGGGCTTATGAACACTTCCCAACCTTGTTCAAGGCCTACCCCTCCTGGAAGATCATAGACCTTCCAGAACCCGATACTCCTCTAGCTAAGAGATACGAGTTCAAAAATACTCCAAAGCCCTAGAACATAGGTCGACCGATCGACATGAGATTGGCTTTGGACGAATGAGTACCAAAGATGTTGTGTTCGACCCTTACAAGGAGGCTAGAGGAAACCGCCAGGTTTTAAGGTTTGGTAATGTTGTATTTTACCATGGGCCGTTGTTCCACCCAAAAGGATACGTTATGGATAATCCTACGCGTGTGATGCGTCAACTTGGATATAAGCAATTAGCACTTTTCCAGACGGCCGCTTTTCAATGTTTTGATCTCGACCTTTCTCGGTGCTATTCAACTCCGAATCGGTTGCATGTAGAGTATGTTCCAAAACCGGACCCAACAGATTGGAGGGATAGGGAACCACGTCGTTTGGTAGATATTAGTCGGTGGGAAAAGTTGGAGATTGCTTGAAACGGTGATGAAGTTGATGCCGAATACATGGAAGATTACCCGCAATGGTCACATCCTTATGTCGTCCGCCTTGGACGACGTCCAAGTTCCTCCCCGAGAAAAACCCTCCCTGTTCCAACTCCCGCACAGCACCACCTACGATGACCCAACTTAATAAGACCGTCGGATTGCTTGTAAGTATTGTTAATTGCTTCGTCGTTTAATATACACATAATCTTATATGTATACTAATTATGTGTTTGATATATTAAACTAGCGGCGTCGGCTTGGCAAGTTAAAGAAGGTGTTGGGTTGCAAGTACCAGGAAGGAGAGGTGATGTCCCTTGAAGAAATGAAGGAATTCGAGGAAAAGCTTGATAGAATTGAAGAAACCAACCCTAGTGCAAAAGCTTTGTTCGGGGAAACTAAGTACAAACCGTCCCAAAAGAAGCAAAAGACCACCCAGTGATTTAAGTCTTTAGTTGTGTTTCTTTTTTTGGATGGTGGTTGTCACATCTTGAATAATTCCGAACTTGTTTTCGTTTGTACCTTGCGGTTAACTCTTTAGTTGTTTGGTTTGCTTTTGGTTTAGGATACCTGGATTAAGAACATTTGATAGCAGCATCCAGTTGTTTGGTTTATGTTGAACATGTTTTGATTTCTAGTGATTCGTTTATGTTGAACATGTTTTGATTTCTAGTGATTCGTTTATGTTGAACATGTTTTGATTTCTAGTGATTCGTTTATGTTGAACATGTTTATCCTTGCGAGATTTTTTTGCGCCTTTTACCGGCATAGATAAGTTCGGGTTAACAATGTCGGTTAATGAACCTAAGACTTTTAATAATTTTAGATCAATGCTTGATTCCAAACCTAAATGAAATTGTGTATAAAACCATACCGATCAATAAGATTAAAAATTCCATTATCTTGTATAGATATTCAAGGTACCAAGATAGTAGTATTTTCTAACATCTATGCCTATTGTATGATATTTTCAAGTTTCATAGTTGTCTAAAACCGCAATCGTAAAATTGAATACTTCTATGCTTAATAGTTCTGTAGTTTTGAATAAAAATCCATTTCGAATGCTCTTTTTATTTTATTCCTAATTAATCTATTACATTGGATTTGAAACTTTTAATTAAAACATGGCATGCATTGCATTTGGTTAAAGATAATCTATTTCATCCCTTTTCAAAAATTACGGAACCTTTGATCCTTTCTCGAACCTCTTCGAAGACATCGTCCGGGAGGGGGGGTGTCAAGGATCAGCTTCATTGGTTTTTCTTCTCTTTCAACATATTCCTTTCCCTTCATATAACACACATCACACCCATCGTTTGGCTTGCATTGGCCCTTGTGGTTTTCTCTGACTCCGCAAGTTGAACAACTTTGTCAAACCATTGAAACTCATCGCACTTTGGGTGATTCAAACACCTTAGAAACATTCTTCCATTTTCAGATCATCCATTTTTGCAATCCAAAACCTAAGCGTGTCCCATCACAAATTTCTACACTTTGAATAAATAAAAGGACAGTCCATGGCTAGATGAGAAGGTGACTTGCAAATTTGACACTTGCAATGATGACTCTGTAAGAGAAGATTATATTAGTCGTGCGTCATAGTAGAGAAGATCATATTGTTAGTAAATCTACTTACTTTGCAAATAGAGGAAGATGATGAATCCCCCATCCTTTGTGAAGCTTAAACCGTGCTTGCTTTCTTGGGAGAATGATTTTTGTTATTTGGTTGCTTGTTTGTGTAGATTTTTCCAAAGGAATTGGGGTATTATATAGAGATAAATCTCCAACGGTCTTATTTTTCAAAAAACTAGCCGTTGTTTTTTAATTTAACAACTACCGGCATAGTCGGTATTATAGATTGAATGTCGGTTCCCGTTACCGGCGTTTCAAAGTGTTTTGAAACCATGCCGGTATTGGTTGCATATTTGGCCCAATCTCTGTTAAAAAATTTCCTAGTACCGGCATTGTAAGCTTATGATAAACCACGCCTAAGCATGAGCCGGCATCCTATTTCACATATACTACAATGCCGTTTGTGGCGATTTTAAAAAAAACTAGTCGTTGACGTTTTTGTCTATATAAAGAGAGCTAATTCTTGGACCCAAAAGCCAAAAACTCGTGTTCTTATATATATCCTTGAGCATCTTATTTTTGAAACCCTAAAACCTAGAATAATTATCAATAAATAGCTTCGTATAGTACCTAATATCCACCATACAACTAATGGCATCGTTTGACTCGGAGGAAGATTTAGCAATCACCCAAGCATGGTACGCTGAAACTCGTCCTTCAACTATAGACAAGAGCACGCGGGATTCCATGTGGTTGAAGATTTTTAAAAATTTATTCACGATTACGGAACCCGAAAGGAAGAACCGCTCAACAAATCGAAAGCAACGACACGACATCATCCTAAATGCTGTGGTTGAGTACCTAAAAATGAAACACCGGATCTAGCATGCTAGCCACAATAGATTGTCCCCTCAACAACTCGTAAGTATCTCCATGATTAGTTGGACACAATCTACTCTTTTTCAAATTTTATGTAACAAACAAAGTTTGTGTGTTGTTTTTGTAGCATCAAGCCGTGAAAACGCGTTACTTACAAGAAAAGGGAGAACCGTTCCTGTTTGAAGCCAACGTGAACCATATTGTAACCAAAGTCACGGAGTACCACCAGTTGGGTGAATCGGAAACGGATTCTTCTTAAGAAGATTGATAGTTTAGCGTTATTTGCTTAGGTTTTAAGGGTATCTAGTTAGGTATTTCGTAAGGTTTTGTGGGTATATCTCTATGTAAGCCCTCACGAGACTATAACTCGTCCACTTGGGCCACCAAGTGGTTTAAAGGCTTGATGCACGTGCTAAGTGCATTCGTTGTTCCGTCGACAAGGATTACGTTCGAAATAAATTATAGTTCCTAACTTAGTATGTAAACATATTTCAATTGCCTAATGGTAACGGCGTGCAATGTAGTATTTTAATCTATGTCGGTAATACGTGCCGGCATATTGGTTAAGCTTATACCAATGCCGGATCGTTCAAAATTCAATGCCCAATGGCTATTTTTTTTTACACAACAAACCGGCCTTATAGTGCCGGCGTTGATTTTACTTCACTGACAATGCCGGCACTAAATAGCCGTTGTGCAATCATCTATATAATGCAATTGATTCACCCATTTCACTTGATACCTCCAATGGAAAATCCATCAACAAAAACCGATTTCATCATTGCCCTGAAAAAGACAAACTTAGGAAAAACAAACTATCCACTCGGATGGGAAATCAATTATCATCCTCCATCAACTCAAATCCATCAACAAAAACAGATTTCATCATTGCCCTGGAAAAAGAAAAACTCAAGAAGAACAAACTATCCACTCCGTTGGGAAATCAATTATCAACTACCAACTCGGTTCCCTTATACTAGAAAAACTAAAAAGGAAGGGAGACACCACCAAGTCAATTGCCGCAATGGAAGAAGAGATACTTAAGAGGAAAAGAGAAGAAGAAGAGGAAGCAAAGCTTGAACATTATCGCAAAGAAGCTAAAGAAATCCTTGAACGTCAAAATCAATCAAAGATAGAAGCGGATGTGGAGGAAGAAACCGAGTGGATTAAAAATTACTACATAGTATCGGATTTCCAAGAAGATCACCACCCTTCGAATCTTTTTTGGGGTCTTGTTAGGACTGGTCCTTACATGAATAACTACTTGGAAGGTAAGAAAGGCCGAATTGATTACGGTGATCTCTATGTACAAAATCGAACAATTGCACTCATAAAGTTATGTCGCAAATACAACGAGTTTCTTGCAAGATACGAGAGGAATAGGTTTCAAGCTCGGGACGCATATACCAAGTGGAGAAAAGAGCCTTTTAGGCATTTTGAAGTCGCTTTGCTTATTGAATCGCGTTCCAAGAACTAATGTTAATTGCAATTGGTTTGATTTAATGTTTTTAAGTTTATTTCCTTAAGATTATGTGGAAAATGTTATTTATTTCATCAATTTTCTTTACTTTACCGGCATTGAAAAATACACCAAATACTATACCGTTACATGTGCCTCCGTTGAATTCTGCTCACCAAATACTTATTGTTAGAGTACCTGGCATTGAATCGTTCCATTATTCAATGCCTAGAATCCGATGGTTACAAATACAAGTTATGTGGTAGTTATAAACTCATTCATTCCACTTATTTGACGGTTACAAACTATTTTATCCCACTTATTTGACGGTTACAAAATCCTTAAAACCAGTTTATGCATCGGTTACAAATTCCTTCATTCTATTTAAGTGGCGGTTATAGAAAGGAAATCATTCATTCTCCATTTTTATTCAATCTCCCTTTTTGTTTCATCTTCTATATAAAATACAATGGGTCGTCGCAAACCTCGTGAAAAACCAATACCCAATCCTGAAGAATCTGTTGATGAAGGTGGTAAATCGAAATCAAAAGCGCAAGAACTGCCTGAAGAGTCTGATAGTGAGGCGAGAATAACAAATTTGCTTAGGTAAGTGATGTATATGTTAAATTGAATTTTTTAATTTTAGGGTTTATCCCATAGTAGAAAACACAAAGTGAAATTATGTTGTTTAGTCTTTCTACTACACTAAAAGTAATTTTTAAAATTCCAATTTGAAGCATGATAGCCACAATTTCCATCTCCGTCGACATCATCCGTATATAAAATATACTCGCGAATAACCTCAGGAAGTTGGTCTATGTAAGACTGTATCTTGGTATGATAACTTCTAATTATCCTACCTGTTCTGGGATCCTTATACATCTTCATATTACCCTTTTGTAACAATAATATATCCAAACCATCCTCTGCAATCTCTAAACTTGCAATGTCTTCGATATGTGATGGGAGTCCGTACTTCCTTGGCCTACCCCTTCCCTTCGAAATAAAACTACATCAACTTTGCTATCACTTTGGTTTGTCACCACCTTAGCCTCGCCACCTTGTTGTTCTTTGTCACTTGATGATGATACCTTTGGCGGCCTACCTCTCTTCTTTGGAACCTCCGCTAGATCGACTATGGGTATGGCTTCGGAATGCTCACATTGTTGTTCTTTGACACTTGATGTTGATACATTTGGCGGCCTACCCCTCTTCTTTGGAACCTCCGCTAGATCGACTATGGGTATGGCTTTTGGAATGCTCACCTTGTTGTTCTTTGACACTTGATGTTGATACATTTGGCGGCCTACCCCTCTTCTTTGGAACCTCCGCTAGATCGACTATGGGTATGGCTTCGGAATTCTTACCTTGTTGTTCTTTGACACTTGATGTTGATACATTTGGCGGCCTACCCCTCTTCTTTGGAACCTCCGCTAGATCGACTATGGGTATGGCTTCGGAATGCTCACCTTGTTGTTCTTTGACACTTGATGTTGATACCTTTGGCGGCCTACCCCTCTTCTTTGGAACCTCCGCTAGATCGACTATGGGTATGGATTCGTAATGCTCACCTTGTTGTTCTTTGACACTTGATGTTGATACCTTTGGCGGCCTACCCCTCTTCTTTGGAACCTCCGATGAGTTGGCTTTTGGTGTGGATAAGGATTCCTTCGTTTGTTGTTGACTTAGCGGTTCCTTCATCGGCCTACCTCTTTTGTTTGGAACCCGCGCTTCCACAAACCTCTCTTCCCGAAATCTCACATGCGGTTAGATCTCGTTTCTTACTTGCCGCGAGTTCTTCTTCACGCTGAGTCATTTCTTTCAATTCTACCCTTTGTTTTTTCCTTTTTGTTTTAGTTTGTGGTCTTCCTGTTGGATCTCCCTTTCTTGGCTCTTCGCTTTGGGCGATCCATGGACGAGTAATTATCCTTAGTTGGCTCAACAAGACTTGTCGGCTAACCGAGGTGCCACGTGAGTAAGCTTCGAAGAATTCCTTTGTTTCGTTCGTATCCCATGGAGATTGCCCGGGATCCCCCGAAGGAGGGGGGGGGGGGGGGGTCGAAAGATAGTTGCTTCCAAAACGGGTCAATGACCTCAATATGTATCAGTTCTTCATACTTCACAAGCATATGACGACACAGAAGCCCCAATGAAGACATGTCGGGACAAATACACACATCACCCGGTTTTCCGTAATTTTTCTCATATGTTTTATTGCCTCATATGTTTTATTGCCTCACAAATACACGGAACCCCATTTGTCTCATCATATGTTTTATTGCCCAATGAGAGACGTTGAATTCTATTCCTTGGAGCAACTTACCATAACGAAGAAATGGAGTCATCCTTTCCATTGAGCTTTTCTCAAAAGCCTCCTTGATCCTATTGATATATTGCTTAAAGTATTGCTCCATTGCCTCGGTGACCGTAACCACATTGCCTTGACCGGACTGGATGAGATCTTTAAATCTCCCATGAGCGGCCTCAACTGCACTAGTTTCTTCAGTCTTGAAGTGTCTATACCGGTTTGTCCATGCACGTATAAATTTTTCCTTGAACTTATCCAACCATTGAGTCCGACAATACCAGATGGCAGTCGGATAAACTTCGTTCCAATCGGCAATAAACTTCTCCAATCTCTTTTCGTACATAACCTCGATAAGAGACCAATAAACTTTCTCCCAATCTCTTAGAAATTCCAACCACTTTTTATGATTTTCCGCATGTTCTTTGTCCACTCTCTCCTTTATCTTGCCTCTCTCATCTTCCTCTTCTTCGGGGGATAGTTTGTTCTTTCGAACATCTTCCTATAGTTGCACCATCATTCTCTTCTTAATATCCGCCTTTGCGGATTCGAACAAGGCATGGCAAGTTTTTATCACATTATTACGTATATGATATGTACATAGGAAATTTTGTGCGTCCGGGAAGATGTTGGATATTGCTTTCATTAATGCGTCATCGTTATCAGTTACGATGACCCTCGGAAGTTGATTTTCCCGGAAGAACAATTTCAATTGTCGTAATGCCCAATGATAATTATAGTCCCTCTTGTTTTCCATTAAACACCAAGCCAATGTGAATGTTACCTTGTCCGAGGTTTGGCCCACGATGTTGAACAACGGCATATTGTATTTGTTTGTCTTGTAGGTGCAATCCATCAAAAGAACACCACAACATGTATTTGCCAATTGTGAGAGCAAAGGATGCGAAATGAATATTTGAAGGGCTTCTCGTCCGACCCTCTTTTAATGATACGCGTGTAGTTGTGATCCCAAACTATCTTCTCAAATTCTTGCATAACGCTCCTCCCTCCCATTCCACCTTTCTAATAGTTGCTTGTGCGGCATAAATTGTACGTAGAGAAGACACGTTAGTCTCATCCTTTCCTTGAAGCCTCCGAGAATTTGTCTCGGTTTGATAAGTACTTTGGTCAATCTCTTTACATCCTCGAACTCGTCGGAGGTTTTAGCTTCGCAACTAAGGAGTGACCAACAAAATCTTTCGGATCCCTGGTTATGACAACCACACAAAACCTCACAATCCCAATTGTTTATGTCATTTAAACTAATACAAGCTTAAACGGGCAATTATTTTTCCTCGTACGAGTCTTGTATACCCTATTAGTCTTCTTTGGATACACATAATCCTTTCTCTTGTGGCTATTCTTCTCCTTGTATTTCCCACTTCTCTCACAAGCCATCTCAAAACGCCTATTCGAACCTTCGGTATTCCTCACCAACACACACATGTTCTTAAGGGCCGTCTCTTTAGCCCAAGCGATTGCTTCCTTTCGATCTGTTATTCCCTACATAAGAACAATTTCGCATTCATTAGAAGGTTCATTACTAGCAATCCATTAGTAATGTTCAAGATACTAGTGAAAAGTATTCTTTGGTTACATACCTAAGGATTTTATAGTATTCCGACGTATCCCGATAAAGCGGCTCTGCATTTGTTGGATTAATATATGGCACCACCTAAAGATCGAATGCAGATTATTTCCAAACTCAATAACAACACTATGCCGGAAACCATTACCGGCATGCTCGACCATTGTTCCGGCATAGTCTAAGTTAACCAAAACGGAAGACAAAATATGAAACCTATTCCGGCGTATGTGTTTCATAAGAAAACAACGCCGGAAGCAAGGATGCCGACATAATCGTAGCCTATTGTTCCAAGCCGGTACACAATTCCGCATTGAAAATAATTGATATTGAATGCCGAATTTGGCTTTGGAAAAATTTTATCCCCGCATGTTTTTTTGTAGGTGCCGGCATTATCGATATTGATGGTACCACGCTAGACCTGGATCCAAGTTGATGTTTATAAAATTTCAATGCCGGTTTTTGGTTTGAGATGGAATTGTTTCCTGTATGTTTTTCATGCGGTACCGGCATGGTAACTTATCAATGAAACCATGCCGGTTGAATATTCCGTAGTATATTCCTTGTTAGGTAAAAGGTTAACTATGTACCGGCACAGTTTTTGGGTAGAATACTATGCCGGTTTATTATTCAAAATGGGGATATCAATTTACCGGGGCGTGGTCGTAGTATGAATACAATGCCGGTATTTGACTACCGCATGGTATTCATACAACTACCATGCCTTGTGACCGAGGTTTTTCAGGTTGAAAAATGGCGGGTTTCAAGAAAAAAATCGATTTTTCGACATCTTAGCAGCTTTACCTGTGTGTTGGGGATGCTAGTATGTTGTGCAAGTTTACTTTCTTGTGTTGGTTCTTCAAGAAGCTCTCCATACTCGTCAAAATCATCATTCAAGGGTGTTGGCTCAACAAAGAGTTGCAATTGTGAGTTGTTGTCGTTAGCTGAAGATTCAAGATGTGATCCTTGTTGTAGTTGAGCTAAAGATTCAAAGAAGAAAGAATTCTCTTTCACAATCATCCTCCATTTTTCCCAAAAATATTTCTCTCTCAAATTATTTTTCCCTCCTTCTACTCTCACCTCACTAACCCAAATTCAAATAAAACACACACTAATCATTTATAAAAAATCTTAAGATTTTTCCTAATTATTATTAACCACTAAACCTGATTAGTGAGGGGTAAATTAGGATTTAAAAAAATACTTAGATAAGGGGTGGCCCCGAATTGATATCTGGATCCAGTTTTTGTCAATTCCTTTTTATATCCCCCAATTGAGCGTTCTAAATATACCCTTATACAACAATAAATATACCCCTCTCATTTAAAAACCTTATCCACTTAAAAATGCATTTACCTTAATACCCACTAATATATTTCTAATGTTTTATTTCAAAATACAACAAATTTTTTTCTCTACAACTTCACCGCCACCGCCACCATATATCCATCGCCGCCACCACCGCCACCACCAACACTCAACTGTCATTCCACCACCACCACCACCATTCCACCACCACATATCCATCGCCGCCGCCGCCACCACCACCAGCATTCAACTGCCATTCTACCATCACCTACCAGCCGCCACCACCACTTCACCACTGCCGCCGCCGCCACCACCACCGTCGCCATCGCCATCACCACCACCAGCGGTGTCAACAACCTAAGTTGATCGCAAAATAAATAAATATACATATATATATATATATATTATGGTGTCAACAAGCGAAGTTGACTCATGATATGACGTCAACAACCAAAGTTGATCCCAAAAACAAAAATCAGAAAATAAAAAGAACAAAAAATAATAAGGTGTGAACAACCGAAGTTGATCCTCAAACCAAAAATCTGAAAAATAAAAATAAAACTATGGTATCAACAACCAAAGTTGATCCGAAGAACAAAAATAAGAAAATAAAAAGAAAAAAATAACATGGCGTCAACAATCGAAGTTGACATCATAGTATGGTGTCAACAACTGAAGTCGATCCCTAAAATAAAAATCAGAATAAATAAATAAATAATATAGTATCAACAACCAAAGTTGATCCCAAAAGGTTGACCACATAAATCTTGGATCAACAACCAAAGTTGATCCAAAATCGATGTACTAAAATTAGTGAACCTGGCGTGATTCGAACACGCATCTTCTGACCGACTAGAATCGGGTATGATACCATTACACCACGATTCATTTATATAGCTGCCACCGCACGATGTTTTTGCAGCTCAAGAGCATATAAAAAAGTTAATTATCATTTATGTAATGTCAACAACAAGTGTTGATCCCATTAAAACCGAAATCCGAGATTATTTCTCATAAACAAATAAAGTCGCAATATTAAAAAATATTTCTCATAAGCATTCCATAAATTCGATTCTTGTTAAGAGAATAATGAATTAGAATGTGCTACAGACTAGATAAGAGTTTGTTCTTGAAACGAGAACTTACTTTGTCGAATAAAGGATGAGTCCAACTCCATCTGGTGATAAAGAAGACATAGTATAACCATTGTATCTCGCAATTGATTATTCGGAAATGAGTGAATGCTAAGAACCGTTAAAAGGTATAGAAAAGTAAGTTAAAGTAAAAAGGTGATACATTTTGGTGGAAAACGAAACGCGAATGATAAGAGTCAAAAGTGACAGATTCAAAAGCTCGGACCCAACCATCTCGATATTAAAACATTCAAAATGTTACTTTTGCAAATCACATTTCATGAGGGGAGAGAGTGACAAAGAGAAAGAGATCCTGACGGCATGGAAAGTGCAACAAGGGTGAACGGATCTCCCTTCGTGTTGACAACTTGTGTCTATTACCAATCAAAAAATGAAAAACATAAGGAACAGTTGAATAGAACAAAAAATCTGAGACTACGAAGCCGACAACTATACCTACTTTGCTAACCTTAACAGCTTCGTCGCACCACCACAAGAAAGAGTTCTTAATAGTACTATTGTATTATCACAGTAAATATTAGAGAAACTCATGCCAAATAAGTATACGAGATAAACAAAGAATAACCAAGATTAATATTTTCAAAGGGGCTCCCAATTGCAGCTGTAAGGCCACAATTTGCTATATCAAAAACAATGTTCTCTCTTGCATACTTGAATGCGTCGGGCTAGCTCATTGTGCATTCAACCTGTTGCACATGAAATGCGAAATGTTAGAATGATTAATAGGTTGTTAAGTATCTGAGTAGATAACAAACCTTTCTGTAGGATTTGACAAAGCGAATATTGCAGAGAAGAAGAATTTGAATCTCGCATAGCTTCTGGATCTCGAGATATGCCACACAAATGATGTCAAATACATATTATAAATGAAACAATAAGACTTTATGGGATCAACAACAGTAGTTGATTCCATAATAATGGCGTCAACAACGGTAGTTGATCCCATATATGGATCAACAACGGTAGTTTTTATTTGGTGGAACTCTAATGAACCACAATGTGAACACTAACAGCTTGGAATCCAACTGAGCATTTGTTGGAGTGTGCCTGATACTAGGACTTGAGTACAAAAATAGAAGTATAAAGTTACGTTCCAACATGGAAATGCAGGCTTAGTTTAAATAATTAAGAAGATGATGATGGTCCATAAATTATAGCTTAATTTCCATCATTTTCTTGGCTAACAACAATATGAAAACTTGGATTGCTACTCCATTTCCGGACGAGCACGCTTGCACCATTAGCAACTATAAAAATTAGGATTAGTTAATGAATTTATTGTCCTAGCATGAACTTGTAACAATAATTTATTGGATAGATAATGCATAATGGAACTGAAATAAATCCCGCCGTAATCACAAAATTGCACTCAAGACATGCTTATGGACTTAAAAGCTAATCTTATCATTCAATTCCATAATTTACTGCCAAGACCAACAAAATTGGAACTAAAAATGGGTGAATTGTGAACCGTAAGAGATACTAAACAAGATCTTACTACCATATTATTATTTTGATTTCAGCAATTTTAAGGAATTTTCAAAAGTTTGAACTATTGATTGAATTTCAATCTCGTGATACTAAAATTAAAACTTAATTTTCTAAGAGAAAGAGATTACTTACTGAGTTGGGGAGGAGATGCCTTGTTGAAATTGCTATTGGTATGATTAGGGTTCCTTAGGTGAAATTTTTTCTTCTTTGTTGAGATTTTGAGTGAGAAATGTAGATCTGATATCCTCCTTCACCACCACCACCGTCATCATCTAAATAGAATGAGATTTGATTTCCTCCTCCACCACCGCCACGACCATCACATGTATCATCATCATCAACAACAATAAAGACCGACGGAACAGATAGTCGATATCTTCCTCCACCACCGACATCACATCCACCATCGGTGAAAATAGAGATTTGTGAAATACGGGACGAAAAATATCTATTTTCATTGATCGACATAGATTTCATAACTACGGCGAAAACAAGTTGAAGAAGCGACTGGATGATGGTGGTGGTAGTCGTCTCTGGGAGAAAAGGAGAGAGAAAGCTGAGATCCGGAAAAATGAAAACAAAGACGCAATTTTCTATAAAACAGAGAAAAGATAAATTTGGAAAGAAGTAAAATCGCTAGTGGACTTAAATGGGCTCATGAGAAGGGTATATTTGTTATATGATATGGGTATTTATGAAGCCCCTCAAAATAAGGGGTATTTATCAAATTCCAACTAAATAACCAGCAAGGAAAGAAACATACTCCCTCCGTCCCACATATATAGTTGAGAGAGACAATTCTCTTAGATTAAGAAAATTGCATGGGATTCATAATTTTATATGTTTTTTCTTGTTTTACCCTTCGTCTTATCTCCAACACAATTACCTATGTACAATAAATATGGGTATATATGGAAAAATTCATCTTGGAAAGCAAAGTCCGCCTATTTAGTGGGACAAACAAAAACCAAAATTCCGCCTATATACGTGGGACGGAGGGAGTATAATAGGCAAATAACCAATAACCAACTCCGCTTATTCCTCAATAAATACACTTTTCGGTATCCCAACTGTTTTCTCTCTCTTTTGCAGTTACAACATCGGGCGCGGTGATCAGGAGGTTCACTTTTCACACGTTGTCACCTTTTGTGTAAGTTTTACTGTCGACTCTATTATCTCAAATTTATGATATGCTTTCTTTATTCTCTGTATGTAAGACAAGAGAATAAAAAGCTATGAACTTGTTCCTGGTTTTGGAATGATTTTTAGGGCTTTTCTCTAAACTATTAACCCTTTTCCAAGTCAAATTTTGTTGATATTTATTGTCTTTTTATCGACAGTGATATGGATCGTCGTCGTTTGAGTTCAACTCTTCCCTCTAGCTCAAATTCTCCAGTCGCTGTACCAAATCCTCCTCCTCCTCCTTCCGAGGATTATGCTGTATCGGATTTGGGATGGGAAATAGAGCCTGATGTTTTTGGGAAATATGATGATTCCGAAGGTTGTGATTATTCCGAAGATTCTGATGATGGTGAGGAGGAATCTGATTCTGATGATGGTGAGGAGGAATCTGATTCTGATGATGGTGAGGAGGAATCTGAAGTTGTAGCAGCAGAACTCAGAAGAAAGGCCCTTGTGGATGTTACAATTGACCCGCTAGTTTTATACGTGGTTTGTATAGACGGCTACTACAGGAAGGACGGAGGAGGAAACGGAGGGTATGGAGCAATTTTAAGGTGTGACGATGGTCAGCCCATTGCGGCTATATCTGGGGCTTCTGATCATCGGGTTTCAGAGTTTTATCACACCCTGGAGGGGATTCGAGCTGGTTTTCGCCTTGCTATCCAGAACAAAGTTAAGTATATGAAAATTGTTTGCAATGCAGATTGGGTTTACTTGATAGTTGGTCAATGTTTCTCCTCCAACCTTGAAGGACGTTGCCGTGCTCATCCTCAAGGTTCACCATCTCATGACTTTGATGAGTTCTGTGTTACTTGTTTCAAGATGACTAAAGCGAGTGCTGATTTCGCTCGCAACTTCGAAATCATGAAGGAGATTGTGCGATTGGGAAAAGAAGTCTCTTTTCACGGTTCTTATCTATCCACTGTGGGTAGAGATTGGAACGAACCGGCCGATTTTTTGGCAAAGATGGAGCTGAAGTCCGGGGAGGAGTTGATGCTCAAACCCCTTGAATTCCCAGATAGGTTGTTCTCTCTTCTCAGCAAGTATGACGGAAACTTGCCTTTTGAACTTGATTTTATTTGAACTCGTAATCATTAGCTAAATTATCAATGTAATGGAACCCTTATTGATTACTAATGTGTTTAAGGACTTAATTATCCATCTATTATTTTTCCTTTCTATTACTAGAATATATGAGTTTGGCCTGAGTGGATTTCTGCTTATCTCTGTCTTTGTTGCTCAGTGTGCATCTGTGATAATTTTGCGGGTAAGAATACTAGCTAGCTAGCAATTCAAGTACAAAGTCGGAATCTGATCATATCCCTGGACGGTGCAAAACGAACATAGCAGTTCCCTGAATTTTAAATCAAACCAGTTTTATGTATCGTGTTTTAGAAAAAAATAAGAATGAGATTAAATATTTACATTGGTAATGTTTACAAGAATATGCTGAGGATTTTAACAACAAAAATTATTCATAGACGAAATTCACTAGTGGATGTAGGTAGACCAATCAAGAAGCCTGTAAATAGGTCTCAATGTTGCTTCCTTCAGAACTAGTAGTATAATAAGAAATTGTACCAGAATGTGGACGTGAATATGGTCCCAATGTTACCTGCGGTTTTGGACGAACAACTGCGTCCAGCAAAGGATAAGAGAAATAGTTGAATGAACGACGATACATGAGTTTAATTCTTCTTTTAGGTAAGCTCTATGTCCGCAAACTCCAGCAGCAGTGGTTCATAACTTCCTATAGATGCGCCATTCTCAGTAAGAAATCAAGACAGGACCAAATCCTAGAAACTTAGTCAGACACAACAATGTATTCTCTTAAATATCAATATGTCAGAAATTTTGATTCTTAAAATAAACAACCACGCTGCATTATGTAGCTGTGTCAGGCCAATTTACATTACTTGAATCCGAAATTGGGTTTGGCACCTGTTGGCTTTTCACCCCTTAAAAGTTGGTGCATTAACCATATCCAGGAAAACTTTATTAGTTATACAGAAATGAACGATAATGACTGAAGATTGGTCTTGTATGAAGCTGCAGTAATGTTGGACCCAATTTCATTTTCTTGAAGTCTTTAAGATAAACAGAGTGAGAGTTACTGTTACTTATAAGAAAAGGGGAATGTTCCTTAGAAAAAAAAAATGGCCTTTACCCCGAGGATAAAGAAGGCTTATAGTTTTGGATGAGTACTTTTGTTTTGGTATATAATCTTCCAACTCAGGAACCCTTGTGGTTGAGGAGACCAACACATACGTCCAGTGCAAGCTCAAAATTCTATATAATACTGCAGTTCCTTTTAATGGCAGAAAGTTTCTCCCATGTGCATCTCCTGCCTTGGTTGGCAGCTTCTTGAAGCTCGACCTGAGATGGGTTCTGCACACTTTTTAGTAGTGAAAAGGCAAAAAAAACAAAAAAGAATGCAAGAGGGTTAATCCATCATGACAAAGAATTTCAGGTCAAACCAAGGGTTGCAGTCAACAAATATAGAACACTAGAACTTATTATGAAAGACACGGATTTGTATGGTTTTGTAAAAAAAAAAGTAATGATACATCACACTTAGGTATCTATCTTTACCTGAGCAAGTGTGGCAGGCATAACAACAGTGACATCACTCTCCCAATCTTGTGCGAAAAGTTTAGCCAAGCCACCCAAAGGAAATCCAAGTTCCAATAGCTGATGACATCTATGCTTAACCACCATCTCAGCTAGATGAGCAAGCTACGGCGATAAAGATGCAAATTATCTTTAATGTTCATTTCAATAGATTACAGGACTAAAAGATTAAAAACAATGCTATCATACTAAAAGATAATGTGTCAATTAAATGAATGGCAAATTAAATAGCACTGTTTCAGGAGCATCTAAACTAATGCCACTGGTCCTTTCATATATGTGATCAAAAAAATTTACACTCCGAAGCTGCTACTGTTCCTAGTCTTTTCAGTGTCAAATTTGTGGCAGCCAAAAAAAAATGCTTCTGCTAGATAGAATCTCACTTTTTTCGCTCATAATTTTTCCAGAGGGAACCTACAACAGATTCCATAAGGAAGAATCGCGTCAACAAAATTAAAATTGCATTCTCTAACTCGTAGCAGCTAAGTATACCATGTTTCAGAAGGGAAAAAATATCATCAAGTTCACTCATGGCCCTCCACTTCTTCTCCAAGCAAGTCATCATAAGGTACGGGGTACCCGAATCCTATTCATAGCAGACACATGTTCTCTTATATTATTGGAAGGTTCGGCTCTGCTGTTTAGAGAGGGTTGCGCAGCCTTTTGCAAAGACGGGTTTAATTCCTTCGCTCTTGTTGTTTGAATTGCATCTGCACTAGAGAAAGACATGACAATCCAAAAAAAAAATAAAATAGAACACGCACTAAAATTTCAAAACAAGTACAAGCCTTAATTTCAAACCTCAATTTCCTTGCCCTTGGACACTATCTTTTTGTAAGCATTAGGGTCACATTTCTTCAGACTGCCCCATATATGCCACACCGTAGCGCAGACGCTTTCCATCAGCAGTCATTTGTCCTCCACATGCCTGAACTGAATTGCAAGCACCTGCAAGTTTAAAATTTCAATTTACAAATTCCAAGGAGATTCGACAGAATATTAACAAATAAGTTAGTTTCTCGGATCTCATTGTAAAAAAGGTCATCCAATAGAAAGCATCATATTCTTCATTCTATAACTAATAAGGTCTTATCTTTAAATTTGCATTTCTTCGTATTCCTTCTTGTTACATGGTTTCTTTTCAACTAAATGTGCAACTTCAACACCTAAGCAAACTGCGGTGAAACTCCGCTTACCATTTGACGTCGATAGGCTGCGACAAATCAGTGAATTCTCTAGTCTACACCTGTTGGAAACTAAATCCTTAATCTCGATCTGCGACTTTTCCAAAGACTATAGTTGATAATAACACAAAAAATGGGTCACTGGATCAGAAACCAAGATCGATACAACATATAGACTTAAAACAACTTAAGAGCTTTCACTCAATGATTACATAGACGTACCATGTTTGAAACCATTCATTCCTTGCATCTGCGTGTAAACTCCGCTAACCGCAGTATGAATATGTCAAAGAAAATATCTTCTCTTACCCTCCAAGGATTTTGTCAAAGATCTCTCTCTAGAAAACCGCAATCATAAAGCACAAAATGAATTAACTATCACTAATCTTGTCTTTACCAATGAAAATTTCCAGATGTAACGCAAGCACAAATCAAGTTCAAAACAAGTAGACCACCAACTTTGGTACTAAAAATCTATGTTAACCATGACAAGTGGGTAATAACTTAAGCTGACAACCATAAAGTATGGCACTATAAAGTGTTAACTCGATGAGTACTTATGTGGTTATATGCTTGGACAACATGCGCTGTGAAAAGTCCCACTTTCATAGTTTTATTCCGAGAAAATGTCACTCAAAAAAGAACATCATGGTCACAATTCACTAGCACAATATGTGAAAGAGGAAAAAACATCTCACCTCGTTGACAATATCGCTCAAAGCGAGCCACCGCATTCCAAACCCGATAAGTTTTCTCTCCTCAAGCATGTACAAGTACCTACAACACAGAAAAACCAAACCCAATCGAACTAAGTCAAGTATTGTACCAAATTAAATGATCCCACACCTTATGTAGAAAAGGTGAAGTTAGAACCCAATTTAGTCTAATAAGAACAACCAACTTCTTCTCTAACCGGAAGATAAATCTATTTCTTTTTCGGTTGTTTTAATCTATTTCTTGTGAGTTTCAATCCATTTCGTTTCATTTTCTCGAAGATCTGCAGAGCTTCATCCAACTTACTATTCTTGCAACACCCGACGATTAATATACTGCAAGTTGTAACATTCGGTTTTACGCCCTTATCCACCATCGAGTCAAACACATCTTTCGAGCGACCAGCCAAACACAAATCGCCGATAATTGAGCTGTAAGTAGTCTCATTAGCTTATCTGTTTATCTTTTCCAGCAGTTAGAATAACCCCATACATTTTCTGTCATCCCATCTTTACGATGTGCATCTATTAATATATTAAAAGTTACTGCATTCATTGGGTGATATCCCTCTATCCATCATTGCATCGAGATATCTTTTTGCTTCTTCCAATTGATCATGTAGACAATGACCATGAATCAAAGTATTACAAGTCATTACATTGGCAGAGCTTCCTCTACTAACCATCTCGTCAAAGACTCTATTTCCCTTATCCAACCTACCAATCGAAAATTCCATCTATCAAAGAACTGCAAACGACTCCATTTGGTACCAATATGCTGGAATGCAGTTCCATTTCACCATGTTTTTTTTTTACCTGAAGTGCACGACCCACTTTACCAATTCTTCAAATCCCACACGTAACGGCAGTAGGTTGAATACCTGTCTGAGTAATTTTAGCAAACAGTTCAAAGGCTCAATCCTTTATTCAGTATAGAAAAAGTGATGGAATCAGGGTGATAACCTTTCTTTATAATCTCTCCAAGCAAGCAAAACCCATGATCAACTTTTCCTAATTGACAGAACCAATTAATCAAAATGCTGAGTGTATAAAATATTGGGGTTTACTCCAATCCACATAATGTACCATCTGAATAAAGAATAAGTATTTCAGACCATCATCAAGATTTTAAACTCTCCAGTTGTGCTACTTCTTACTTTATTATAACCTCCTCTAGAACCATAATAACTTCTCACAATATGATGTTGATGAGATGAATGATAACAACTGAAGATTGGTCTTTAAGATAAACAGACAGAGTGAGAGTTTCTGTTGCTTAAAAAGAAAAGTGGAATGAGTTGTTTTTTCTTTAGAAGAAAAAAATGGTCTTTCTTTGCGTATTCGAACTGGAATAAAAGAAGGCTTAGTGTTCGCCGTTGGGTTGGGCAAATTTTAGCTTAATATATTTTGTCCCACACCGGGAAATGAGTAATTTTGTCTGGATTATAAGCCTCCAATGTTCGAACCCTGATCGTGAACCGCATCTACAGGAGCTGTGGTGATGGTCTATGTTGCACGGACACGCCTAAAAAGATGTCGTAACCGTGTCGGACACATGATCGGACACGACACGGTTACGACACGTTATAGACACGCCACATCACGTGTCGCGTAAAAATCGACATTTGACACTTTCGGACACACCATAAATGATTAATTTTGGTATGGAAAATTAATTTAGTCGTCTTTTAGTCAAATCCAAACATTATTTATGAAAAATTTGATCAAAATGTTATTATTATTAATTTTATTTTTTAGTAATCAAGTATTTTGAAAAATAAAAATAATTATGATCTTGTGTAGATTGTTGTAGAATCTCATTTTAATGATGTGTGCAATACATATAATTTTGGTATGGAAAATTAAAATAAATTAAAATGCGAAGCTAATTTAGTCGTCTTTTAGTCAAATCCAAACATTATTTATGAAAAATTTGATCAAAATGTTATTATTATTAATTTTATTTTTTAGTAATCAAGTATTTTGAAAAATAAAAATAATTATGATCTTGTGTAGATTGTTGTAGAATCTCATTTTAATGATGTGTGCAATACATATAACGTGTCCCCGTAACCAATATTTTTGAGATTTGACGTGTCCCCGTAATCGTGTTGTGTCGTAACTGTGTCCCGTGTCCGTGTTTGTGCAACATAGGTGATGGTTCACCCCTGTGCTGATGCTGGTGCCTGTTGCTGTGGCCTATGGCCTATGACTTGCTTGCCTGTGCCTGCAACTCTGCCTGCTGGGACTGTGCCTAGGCCGAAGGCAAATCCTTTTTTTCTATCCCCCTCTTTCTTTCTTTTTTGCAAGGCCACAGCCACATTCGCATTTGAATTTGTAACCTGTAAAGGTGTTTGCAGCAGCAACAACAATAAGACCTATGAAGGCGAAGAATGAAAGTAAAAGCATGGTCATAAGATCATACTCAATCTCGGAGAGCAGAGTTGGATGTTTGAATCCACGGGATTAGCCGGAAAGATTCAATTAAATTACCACATTGTACTTAGTCTCCGGGTAAGAAAAAAAAGTGTAATTAATTTGTGACATAAGACGCATACACATGTAGCATATTGTTGGCAAACTAAGAGTTGGCAACGAATATGTGCTTAGCGGTAAGCACACAGCTTGAGTCGTCAAGATACAATTTTCTGCTTCCTTGATGCCCATTTATTGTGAGTAGTTGGCAAACTAATACAGGTACTGCTACATTTTGATTTGTTTACCTTTTCAGTATTTTTAAAAATTTAGCATTCATTGAGGGCAACTGTCCCAAAATTTGAATGGTTTTTCATGACATTTTGAATGGGTTTAGATGTAATGGTTCTCATGAATGAAGCTTTCATGAAACTTTGGCTGTATGTTGAATGTCAATTGTGTAAACTACAACATCTGTTACATGAACTGCAACTGTTTGACAAAATATCCCAATGGAAAAAATTGATTTGGGCGTCTCAGTTGGTACCTTGATTTGTGTAGTGTGAAATCGAAGAAAATCGCAGTTGAATATCTTAACGGAGAGATAACAAAGACTGGTTCTCAAACTCTTTGATTCTTAGCAAACAGTTCAAGAAAGTATGAATTTGTGGTGTTTCTTTTAAGTTTAGCTCGAGTACTCTACTTCATAATCTTTTGGTTATTGGTTGATGTATGTTCTCCTAATTGTACAAGCACTACTCTTAATTGTGCACATTTCCTGAATGAAGTGTTCTTATGGAAACTACTAGTTATCCCCATGACAGTTCGTTTATGTGCTGCAAAATGTGTCTTAATTTCTTACTTAATATAATGGTCTCCACGGTAAGAGAATTTGACTGAAAGAGAAACAAGAGAAAATTGTTAAACCAACCTTTTGTGTAAATGGGAATTTATGATTAAAGAAACATTAAATGAAAAGTTCAATTTTAGTTGGAAAGGAATGGCTGTAATATAAGTTCTTTTTTGTTCTTAAATTTTCTTCAAGTGAAGTGAAATTCTGGTTGTTCTTCTTCTTCTTCTCTCATCAGTAGAAAGATAGACAGCCTGAAGGGAGGAGCTTTATCTTTGATCTCTATTGATAGATACACCATTCATTTTCTAATCCTCGTAGTTTATTTGAGAGATGATGATTGATTAGTGATACAGTCTATTTTGATTAGTGTCTTTTTATTGTTTGTTTTTGAGCAGTTTGGGGGTTTCTAAGAAATTGGGTCTCATTGAATCTTCATCTTTGAAAATACTGCCATCATTGGAATTATACACACTTCCTTATATGCTTGCAATTGATGAATGGGATCTATCAAAGCAAGAAATTGTTTTAAGCAATATTTGAAAAGTTTATGTAATTGAAACAAATTTTTCACGAGGGTAAATGCAGTTTTAGGTTGCTGACCTTCAACATGTGCTAGTTGAGTGTGAGTTGCTTGAGTGAATCTCTGTACCTTGTTAGTCGACAACAATTAACTGTTTGCCTTTGCCATGTTTTATTTGCTTGCTTGTCTTTGACAATGATACATCGATTGTCAAGGCCTTAGTCGGGGCTGTAGTTGTGTTTCTCTATGCTCTCATTTTGGATATAGATTTTGCAGAAGTTGTATGAGCCATTTCTCTTTTATTTCTAATTCGCAGGCAAGGCAAGGTATGGGAGAACAATGATCCGCATCTTACTTAATTGGTAGTGAATAAACCGATGCAGAATTATTCAACTTGATAAGCTTATTTCGTTTGTATTTAATTCTGCTATATGATCATTTCTATTTACTTGGAGCTTTTGATGTGTCAGCTTTAGAATCCAACTGCACCAAACTCTGGAAATATGTGAACTTTAGACATAAATTAAAACATCAGGATGCAGGCTGACAAGTGTGTGATTTGTGTGCAGGGGTAGAAGACATCAAACAACTTGATTTACAAACAGAAACAGCAATTTCATTGTTGCTAGGGAGTATGACTAAGGCTGTGATATATGGGCAACAGCCAAGGACTTGGCAAGGAATGGAGGACGAGTCCTTTCTCTATACTGTCAGCCAAGGCTCGTGCTATCTTTCATGCTAGGGGCAGAAGAGGAATCCCTTCACAACATTGAGGACCTCATTGATACTGGAGAGTACGCTCTTTCCCTCTTAAGAAAAGGGGAAATCCCTAAATACATCCAATGAGTGCACCACTATTACTGAGCCTCTCTCAGATTTTACACTGTCCTTCAAATTTCGTTTGTTCATGTTAAATGTTGTACAAGAAAAACAGAAGAGGAAATGTAGCTTTTAGCCAATGATTTCATAAATATATATTTTCAGATGTTCATACTTTCTAGCAACTGTGATCTGATAAGAGGTAGAACAATATAACAAAAAACGCACTAGTCCATATTGAAGGAAGATTCAGTTGATTTTTGACCGACTGAAGGAAGATAAAATTTAGTTTCAAGTTTTGTAGGGCTTTACCTTGATTAGAGGGAGCCCTTCCAGAAATTCTCAACGGCCCTAGGAGACCCAAGGCCGAGGAGGGGGTTTGGAAATAGTTTTCAACCAGCAATTGACGCGCCTCGGTTATTACCTCATTAGCTGCGTCATTGCCCCAAGCGCAAAGATAGTTTAGAAGCGCTGCATCAACTACATCTTATAATACCTTCATTCATATCCTAACTCGGATTTGAACAATGTGGGACTAAATTTTTGTTACTCTCACTTCCAAAAACAGCCTAGCAACTAAAATTTTGATTTTTCAAAAATGAAGAAAATGTAAAATTAAAATGTGGGTTGTCCTTAACCTCTAAAAGGATTCAATTTGAAACATGCACTAGTAGTTACTGTATCTAAGTTGCCATTGGTGGTGTTGGTTTATAGTTACTTAAACTTTCTGTTTGATCTAAGGTTTTTCAGCTCAGTTGGGTGTGTTCTAGTTGATCTATTCAATGGAGATTTCAGAGTTGCGGGATATAATATTATTGGAATTGGAGGTAATGCTGGAGCATTATATCCACCATAAAAGGGGCACTTTGGAAATAGAACTCTAGCCCCTGGTGTATTAAAACGGCATTTAGATAAACGCCCAAGAGATGTTCTAAGATATCTATTACAGACACTTGGTGTCAGATTTTGTGTACATTGAACCACTCCATAAACATTTTTAACTCTTATGTAATAAGGAATATTGATAACAAATTTAATCACTAAATCATTTGGAAATCCAGTTACTATCCACAGATGGAGCTGGGTTTGTGATGCATCACTAGTAAGATCAACATATGGCTTTCCATTCAACATTGAGAAACTGATGCCATGGATGGGGTTTGGAGATAGTTTTCAACAGCAATTGACGCACCTCAGTTAGTACATTGATGCCATGCCATGCCGAAAAGTAAAAGTTCTGTTTTGAAGATTGTTAGGGTCCGTTCAAAAAAGACACCATCCGAAATTAGGCGTGCATACCGCTTATAGAAAGCAGAAGATTATTTTGCTTTCATCTGCATAACTTATTTGCTAGGTTGAAATGCTAATCATAAACAAACCAATTGGAGTGGAGCTGTACTTCATACTCTAATCCTTCACTTCAACTGAGGTTTAAACATTCCTGGACTTGCAAACCAACGGAAGAATAATGCGCTGCTATGACGTAGACTCCCTCTTGGGGAGATCTTAGGCAGTAAGTTGAATACCTTAGTGAGTCATTTTAGCAAACAGTTGAAAGGCTGTTTGAATCTCATCCAACCCATGATCAACTTTTCCCATAATGACATCCAATCTTCGATAAAGACCCCAACACATGAAAGAATGTACCAGTTGATTAGAGTATTTCAAACCATCATCAAGCTTTTTAAACTCTCCAGCTGTGTTGCTTCTACTCTATTGTAAACATTATGATGATAACAACTGAACCAAAAACAAAAATGAAAAAAATGGGGCGGACTTGCCCACCACTATTAAACGAGTGCAAAACTGTCTGTAGACGCACTGCTGGTCGCTCAGCATCCCCGCAAGGAGTAAGCTACGGGTCAAGCTACAGATCCTGTACGCTTAACTCGATGCTAGTTAGTCTGGTCTTGCAGAATATATACCAAAGGAAAATGAATAATCCACACGATATGGGACTAAACTATGATAAGTGAAATTTTGGAATTCTAAAATGATTCTCAGAATAGGAATGGGATTTCTTGTGATTTCTCTCTTTCACACACAGATTGGAAGGAAGGGAAATGATCGACTTGTTCTACATCTATCACTGTGTGTTTTGGTTTTGGAGTCATCTTATTCAGTCAAGGACATGGTGAAGAGTTCTTTAAATCTTCAGAGGTAAACTGATCTCTCAACTTCCTTATGAAATGCATGGAATGGAAGTCTTACTGGAGATTTAAGGAAGAAATCTCTTCTGGAGGTAACCATGCTTGAGCAGCAGCTGTTATTGTTGTCGGTATTGAGACTGCTGCCAAATAATGTATTTAAAAGTTTCCCTGTCATCGGATTTTCCCAAATGTTCAGCTTTCCTCACCATCAACTTAGTACTTGATAGAATTCCGTGTTGCTCACTTCAGTAAAGATTTAAGGAAAAACTAGAAACTTCTGGTAGAGCTTATTATCATAAAACTTGCCAGTTGTGATAAACCCACATGAGTCCACCACCAAATTAGTTGAAAGAGGTTTGAATGAGAACACCAACTGAAGCTTGCTTTTGGTAGAAAATGATAACAAACTTCATGAAGGATAGAGTGGTGCTCCAAAACTGAGATGGGTCGTTTCTAGCATGTTTGATGCAGAAGATGCAGCAATTGGCCAAAGTGTGGTCTCTCTGTGCACGAAATGAAAAATTTAACTAAAAATCTTGTAAGCATATAGCAGATTAGTCTATAAAATCAACCACCACGAAGTACGTCTAGACAAAGATTGTGGTTCAGACAATGATCCAAATAAGGATGGCGATGGCCTTTCCAAAATCAATTGGTTTGGTCAAAAGCACTTATTAACAGACTCGGTTTTCCACCTTTCAAGGTCAAGCAAACTGCACTATAGTAAGAGCAGCTTTAGACAAAAATTTGGGTTTATAGAACTGGCAGGGGCCGCGCGGACGCGTTCCCCCTCAGGAACAAATTATGACGTAGACTCTCCCTCAGTGGGGAGATCTTAGGCGAGCGCCCTTCCAAAGTGCAATGGAAGTCACTAACCTAGGCCATGATCCTTCTTGATCAACCATAGACCCCGTCCAGGTAAGTATGATTCTTGGTTGCATTTCAAACTTGTCATATAGGCTTGTTTTCTCATCTTTTCTTACATTCTAACCGATGTGGGATTATTATTGCCTTCATTTAGTAGACCTATAATCTTCTTGGAGACACTGCGCCCAAAAGCAATATGTCTTTTCTCCATATCCGTGGGCAAAAAATCAAAATCTGTGTTTGAGATGATCGCTTTTAGCGACTTATGTTAACTGGTGGTCAATTGAATAAGTTATTGTATGAATGGTGGTGCAAGTTTACAATCGCACAACATTTTGGTGCTTGATACTGAGCCTGGAGTGACATGGTTTGCTAATAAATTTGGAGAGGGTACAAGAAAAGTTAAACTTCATAGATCATCTAGCGCAGGTAGACTCCTCCAACTGTCAATCAATTGCAATCAAAATCACCCACCATTCACCGGATTTTCCGGACTGGCAAACTTGTACACAAATTAATTTCTCGGACCATGGGTTAACACAGGAAAACCTTAACATGACCTACCTTTTCAACAACTCCTAATTAGCTTTAGTTTTCATGATAAAAGACAGGTAAAAACTCAAACGAAACAATCTCTCATGACCACACATAGATAATTTTTTGTTCATATGTAAACAGTCCAATGAAAAGGGCACCTGTATAATCTGGTGCCCCTTGTATGGAGTAGTGATTCATTTCAGGTCGTAGAAAAACTGCTGGATTATTACTGCTGCAACTCCGTAGTAATCTGCAGAGACAACAAACTTTGATTAGAGCGAACATACTGGTGTTCTTAGAATTGTGATTTGTATTTAAAGCACATAGCAGTTGTTAGTCGTCTGGCTAATTTCCCGTTGATTTGTATTTAAAGCACATAGCAATGTAACCTTAACCTTAAACTACAGAGTACAATGGATATGTTAATTTAATGGAATGAGTTTAGTAGACTCAAGTTTTTCCACCCTCAAATTGTATCAGGTGATGTAATGCACCTTGGTCCTAGTGGTGGTGCAGCATTGAAATCTTTCCTTAAGGCAGAACCCAAAAGAAAGAGACAGCAGAATGTGAAAACGTTAAGCTGTGGATCCTGCACATTGGGGATGTAGCTCAGATGGTAGAGCGCTCGCTTAGCATGCGAGAGGTATGGGGATCGATGCCCCACTTCTCCATCTTTTTTTTCTTTTTTTTTTTGGAATCCTAAAATGATTTTCAGATTAGGAATGGGATTCTTATGATTTCTCTCTTTCACACAAGATAAACTTTTCACGTCAGATTGTTGTATTACATCCTTTACTACCTCCGGGGAGCCAGACACATTGTCTTGTGTGTCTCCTTTAGCCATTTATACAAAATAAAATGACGTTTCAATAGAATGTTCCCAGTTCCAGAAAATATTCCAAGCAGAAAACATTGAGTCAGCAAATCTAATTCATGCCTTGGTATGAATTGTTGTGCCATCTTGTATGATCACCCCGAATGAATTGTTATCTTGACATTGTTTCTGTTTTCTCAATTGAGAAAAGCTTCGAAGAAAAACGGACCATATCAGTCGGCAATTCCTCTAGTAGAGCTTCAAGTAAGGCCTTCCTGTGCACTCCTAAGTCCAGCTGCCATCCACTCCTAGTATCTTTCATCAGTTGCAAGTTGAACATAATATGAGCATCTGTTGTTGCTTCCTCCTGATTGCAATGTTACTTGCAGAGGAAGAGATTGAGTTATACAGATCTTTATTTAAGTGTTTGGTGTTTCTGCAGGTGGTTCTATCTTTTTGCCAGTTTAGGTGCAGAGGAACCATACAATATGCTGCCTGAACTAGCAGAAGTTAGCCAAGTCCAGGAGACTAAATGGTGCAGAGGAACCATAGTGCTGACTGAACTGGCAGAACTTACCAGAGACCACAAAGTTTGGTTTTGAATATTGTTGGGTTCCTCTAGGAAAAGAGAAAACCCTCCAAAAATAGGCGTATGCCGCTTATAAACGGCAAGCACACGGTATTCTTTAGTAAAAGGCGAAAGAATAGTTCGCTTTGTGCTTACCGCACGGCTGCGTGAATCATTTGCTAGGAGTCATGTGCTTATTTATAGAAAGCATTTTGAGTACATTTGTGCTTCCTAGCCCTTGTGGGACTAATCATTCTAAAGTTACTAAATAGTCCAGATTTATTTCTAGGCATTTAACCAAAGGAAGGATAGTCGGATTCAAAACTTATAGATTGTACTCATTCCGCTTCTAAAGGTGAAGGAGATGGGATGGAAAGGTTACCTTCCTAATTGGTGTTAATACGTAATGACAATAGATGATAAATTGGATATGGGTTTGTGCTCAGAAGCTAAGGACTGGAGATGAGTCAAAAATAAAGATACGGTAGAAGAAGGCCAGAAATAATTTTTTTGATTCTTACCCTCAGTCTCCAGTATACACTTCCATCACAGGCTGAGTTTGATATTTCAAAATCAAGGTTGCATCAAAAAATAACTCTTCCTTTGTTTATTTTTTCACATCCGAATGCTTGCATCAATAACTCTTGGTTCACTGTTTCCGGTTACCATAAGAGTTTGGTCCATAAGAGTGGGTAGAATTAAGATATTCTCAGTACAGAAAGCCCCATAATATGCCACCACCGCAGCGAGGACGCTTTCCATTAGCAGTCATCTGTCCTCCACATGCCTGAATTGCATCCACCTGCAAGTTTAAAATTTCAATTTACAAATTCCAAGGAGATTCTGACAGAATAGTAACAAATAAATCTCATTGTGAAAAAGGCCATCCAACAGAAAGTAGGATATTCTTCATTCTTGTGAATAACTCTAGGTTTTTGCATAACTAATATAAGGTCTTATTTTTAAATTTGCATTTCTTCGTATTCCTTTTTCTTCCATGGTTACTTTTCAACCTAATGTTCAACTTGCATACCCAATGTAGAAAGTGTGGTGAAACTCCAGTTTACCATTTTACGTGGATAGCTGTGACAGTAAGGAGAACTCTCTAGTCTACAGCTATTGGAAACAAAATCCTTAATGGTGCTGATAATAACACCAAAAATGAGTCACTGGATCAGAAACCAATAACGACACAGCATATAGACTTAAAATAACTTTAGAGCTTTCAGCTCAGTGAATATGTCAGCAAAATATGAATGTCAGCAAACCATCCATTCCTTGCATCTGTGTACAAACCTGCTAACGAGTATGAATATGTCAGCATAATATCTTCTCTTACCGTCCAAGGATTTTGTCAAAGATCTCTCGCTCTCTCTAGAAAACTACAATCCTAAAGCACAAAATGACTAATCTTGTCTTTACCAATGAAAATTTCCAGATGTAACGCAAGCACAAATCAAGTTCAAAACAAGTACACCACCAATTTTGGTACTAATGAATACATGACTCTTATCCTACATCATTAAACCAGTTGAAAGAACGATCATTAAACAAGTGGATAATAACTTAAGCTGACATTTGATGATGAAGTTTAGCCCTATACAGTTTCAACTCGATGAGTACTTATGGGGTTATAAGCTGGAAAACATACAATATGAAAAGTCCCACTTTAATAGTTTCATTCCAGGAAAATGTCACTCAAAAAAGAACATCATGGTCACAACTCACTAGCACAATATGTGGAAGAGAAAAAAACATCCCACCTCGTTAACAATATCGCTCAGAGCAGAGACACCAAGAATACCCACAGCATTCCAAACCAGAAACAAAAAATTCATCACAAGCTAAGAAATAAATCAGTAATTGCAATCATGGAAAACGTAGAAAGGCCAATTAGAATTATGATCCTAGGGGATTAAATCAGCATTTCCCTTGTATGTTCGCCTGCTTCTTTAGAGTTGTCTTTTGACTAGTGAAATTCTAGTTTAATGAATTCTGCATTCTAAGAGCAAAACTAAATTCTTGGTATTTTGATGTCTATTAGAGATCTGAAGTTTTCTAAGATGGTCATGTCAAAAGAAGCATGGATAAAACTGAATGTAGCTATACAAATCAAACTGAATATAGCTAAAATGGTCACAACCAATTCTGATGTAGAATAATTCACAATCTAAATCCAGCTAAACGTGCACAAGGAAGGAGACCCAGTCAGATTATGGTGTTTGGCTCCTGACTGGGGATTTCAAATGGTTTATCTTTTGTCTCTCAGAATTCTAAACAGATAAGGGCACACTAGTAAAACACCAAAATGCTTGAAACTATATACTATTTCAAATAGAGAAATGTAAAGAGGACTGACCTTCTAACCCAAGTGAGAATACAGTTTGGGCACACAACTTGCAGGGGCACTTGAAAGACTCGATAACTCAAGTGAGAACAACCATGATTACTTTTTCGCTTTCCATATCAAGACTGATCACCATAAATCAACATTTTCTCCAGAGTTCTGGCATTTTCAAATTAATTTCGCCCATCTAATCTCCCTTTGGTCGCCAGCAAAGTTTTTAAACCAACTGACTTGAGGCGTAGAAAAACACATCTGGCAGCCACCGTATCAATCTTCAAGCATTGTTTCCATTGTCATTGTTGTTTTCACCCTTACCAGTGCCAGAGGGCAGAGGTATTGTCTTCAATATCACCGTTGCCTTCACCTTCATCATTATCCTCGCTGTCAACCTCATCATCGGAGAACTAAAATACCTAAAATTAAAAAAAAAGGATAAATAGGCGTCAAAAGAAAAATAAAGGCACAGTTATAAATAGTTAGCAAATAAAAACATCAAGAAAATGAATAACTGGGATCAGCACCCAGTAATTGATTTGGTTTGATGGTGATACATGATACATCACCCAACCACATAAATACCATGTACAGAACATAGTATGGGTAATTGAAAGTAATACTGTAACAGATATTACTTCCTATTATGCTATTACAGCATCAGGGATAAATTAACAATGGGACAGAAAGGCGGATCAGGGTTCAGGATAAGTACCCAGAATACTGCAATCAAGCACAAAGAGAAAATAAGAAGGCCAAAAAAATAGTTGTTCAACAGAGTCAGCTCACCAGTGCACATCAACTCGTTATCCTTCCACTGTCAAGAGAGGGAAGTGTTCGCTGCTCTGTGAAGCCAGCCTGACGTGGTGCCCTCCGCTTTAGTGATCGCACAACCCCAGGCTTACGCCAGGATCGTGAAACCAACTCCCAACTTGGAAAGGGCAAGTCGATAAATTGTGCACAGGAGCCTACCGACGGTAATTAAACGTGTTATTATGAAATTAACCCGATCATGATTTTCTAGAACTTGTAGATAAGATTATACACTTTCTAGACTAATTTAGACCGAGCTCCACATTCATTTTGCATTTCCAAGAGTCTAAATACTAGTACAGTTTTTGAGTTTTGCACCATGTGGGACTAATACTCATTCCTCACATATGGCTTCGACAGGATCTCAAGAACACCATTTTGACCATTTAGTATGTTTAAGCCTCGTTTGGGATTGCTTTTTTTCAACCAAAAGCACTTTGTAACAAACTTCTAACAAATTTTTACCAAAAATTGTGTTTGGTAAAAAAATTTCAAAGTGCTTTTGGATAGAAGCACTTTCATTTTGGGCCTGCTTTTAAAAGCTACTCAACACTAGCTTTTAAAAGCTGGAAAAGCAGAAGTTGTGGACCTACATAATTCGATTTAACTGATTCTCTATTTTAACCTTGTTAATTTATTATAAAGACAAGTTTTACCCTCAAATATTGTACATTTGACATTATAATTCTAATTTCATTTTATTTCTCTATTTTTTCCATTTTTTATTTAAAATAATAAATACAATAATAATTAAAATTATTATATAAAATAATAAAAAATTTAATAAATATTAAAATAATAAATGAAAAAATAATAAATTTAATAAATATTTTTTTAAAAAAAAATAAAAAAAATAATAATATTTTCATAGCAAACCATAATCTTAAATTTTTTAATTAAATAATAAAAACAATTAAAAAATAAAAAAAATATATTACTTATATTTTATTAAATATATTAAAATTAAAAATATAATTTATTATAATAAAATTGTATTAAAACTAATTTTTGAAATGTGTATATTTTCGTCATTAACTACATCACCGGCACTTTTAAATAAGTACCAGTTTACCAAACAAAATTTAAAGTTTGTTAATTGCACAGTGCTTTTTAAATTATAGTTTACCAAACGTCATGCAGATTTATTTCCACAAAGACAAAGACAAAGAACGCATAAAGCACAAAGACAACAGAAAAGCGCTTTTCTAAAATTCACAGCAATACCAAACTAGCCTTTATACTGGTGGGCTTTAGAAGCCCATGTGTTTTTTTCTACTGAACATTGCTTAATAAAATGTCTCAAAATAAATACTGATTACCAGCAGAAAGCACAACCCCTAATTTTACTCAAAAATATGAAACTAAGACATCAATAGGAAATTAGGGGTCAAAGATACTTATGCAAACCCCTGTACCGTCAGTCTAAGGTCAAACAGAATAATTGAGCTGATACTAACTAATTGAGCATAACTTATTAAAGGAGTCTCAAACTTTAGATAATATGGCTAATAGAAAGTAATGATGTAACAAATATTAATTCCTACCATACTATTACTGTATCAATCAACGCTCATAAACATAGATAATTTGTTTCAGCATTTTGTCCAACACTTAAAGGTACAATTATTTCCAATTCACAAACCAAGCTAATATAAAACCATAGATTAAACTTTGAACATAGAATCTCCACTGTTCCTAATAATGCAACGAAACTAGGAAAACATTAACAGATATTCCAAGATTTACCTGAACATCTGCCTGCAGACGAAAATTAATGCAAAATTGGAAAAAGTCGGGTTAAATTCAGAATGGAACGAGAAGTCGGATCAGGGTTACAGCATAGAAACCCATAATAATGCAATCAAGCTCTAAAAAAGTGTTTTTACTTTCCAAAAGTGGGAAAAAGAAAGAAAAATGGTTGTTCAACAGAGTCAGCTCACCAGGCTGAGTTGGAACCAGTGCACATCAATTCATTATGCTTACACTGTCAAGAGAGGGAAGTGTTCGCTGCTCTGTGAAGCCAGCCTCACGCGGTGCCCTCCGCTTTAGTGATCGCACAACCCCAGCTTACGCCAGGATCGTGTAACCAACTCCCAACTTGGAACGGGCAAGTTGATAAATTGTACACAAGAACCTACCAAGTGAATCAAACTCTGCGTCCAACCATTTTAATGTCCCCGCTTGGGTTACAAGCTCCCACTACCAAGCTCGACATTCATTTTGCATTTCCTAGAGTCTATATACTAGTATAGTTCTTGAGTTTTGCACAATGTGAGACTAATATTGTTTCCTCACATGTGCTAATAAACACCATTTGGACCATTCAGTTAGTTTCATTCTTGGTGGGATTGAGAGGCCTAAGAGTTTTGTTTCTTCTCAGTATCTTCTTCAATCATCAATATTACAGTTACTAAAATGTCTCAAAATACTCATTACCAGAAAGCACAACCACTGAATCTATTCAAAATGGAACTAAGAGATCAAATGAAAATTTAGATCAATAGAAAACTAGGGAGTCAAAGAACATTTGAGAGTTAAACAGTAGCAGCAGTCTAATTGGTTCGTTGGTTCCACTAATAATTAAGAATCAGGGGTTCATTAGCTCCCGTCTAAACTGTCATTACCAGAAAGCAGAACCCCTAATTATTAATATGGTATTATTGCATCAATCGACGCTAATAAACATAGATAATTTCAGCATTTTGTCAAACACTTAAAGGTACATTTATTTCCAATTCACAAACCAAGCTAATATAAAACCAGAGATTGAACTTTGAGCATAGAATCTCCATTGTTCCTAATAATGCAACGAAACTAGGAAAACTTTAAGAAAAATACCGAGATTTACCTGAATCTGCTTGCAGACAAAATTTAAGGCAAAATTGGAAAAATCGGAGTTTAATCCAGAATGGAACGGGAAGCCAGATCAGGGATTCAGCATAGAAACCCAAAATAATGCAATCAAGCTCTAAAAAACAGTGTTATTGTTGCCAAAAGACAGAAAAAGAAGGTCAAAAAAATGGTTGTTCAACAGAGTCAGGTCACCAGGCTGAGTTGGAACCAGTGCACATCAACTCGTTATCCTTCCACTGTCAAGAGAGGGAAGTGTTCGCTGCTCTGTGAAGCCATCCTGACGCGGTGCCCTCCGCTTTAGTGGTCACACAACCCCAGCTTACGCCAGGATTGCGAAACCAACTCCCAACTTGGAACGGGCGTGTCGATAAATTGTGCGCAAGAACCTACCGAGCGAATCAAACTCAGCATCCGACCATCTTATTGTCCCCGTTTGGGTTACAAGCTCGCACTACCGAGCTCGACGTTCTTCATTCATTTCACAGGATCTAAATACTAGTATATTTTTTCACTTTTGCACAATGTGGGACTAACATTTCTTTCCTTGGGCCATTTAGTTTGTTTCATACTTGGTGGGCTTGAGAGGCCCAAGTGTTTTGCTTCTTCTCAGTATCTTCCTCAATCACCAACATTACACTTAATAAAAGTCACAAAATACTGATTACCAGAAAGCACAACTCTTCAATCTTTTCAAAATGTACAGAAATGAAACTAATAGATCAATAGGAAGTTAGTACTAATTAGGGGGTCAAAGATGCTTATGCAAAACCCTTGTATCCATAAACCCTAAATCAGTAGAACATTTGAGAGTTAAACAATAGCAGCAATCTAAGGTCGAGCAAGGGTTTTTATTGTTACGAAGAATCATCTCTTATAAGTTTTATTAGGAAGAGTTATTAGCTAGGGTTTTTTGTTTTGAACAATTTGAATCGAATGCACAAGTATTAATTTGAAACACAAAGATAAATATCGGAGAAGAGAAAGTACCTCTATTAGAGCCATCTCAGCTGTGTCATCCATTCAGATAAAAAGTGGTTCTCTCGCCATTTCTATCGTTTAGATAAGTAATACACTAGTTCGAGCAGCATCATGGGTATCCACAAAAGAGAGGATATGATGAACAAGTAAACCCGGCAAGTTGCTAATCCAATCTTCTAAGACCTCACTCAATTTGTTTTGACCCGCCAGTAGCTCTTCAGTTACAAATAATTCTGTACAAAAGGAATAAGCCAGAAATGAAATTAAGGAATGAACATAAAAATTAGGGGGTCAGTGTGTTTTTAAGTTACTTATGAAGAAACCCACTATCTATTACATGATCAGAAGCTTTACCAATCGAGCACTACTATTCTTCCAAACTCTAAACCCTAAAATCACTAGAACAATGTAAGGGTCAAGTGTTTTTGTTATCAGGAATCATGTCTTCTTCAAAACCCTACATGTCAATTCTACATAGTTATAGCTAGGGTTTTCTTGTTTTGATCGATTAGAATCAAACCAACTAGTAGTAAAAGATAGAAAATAAAGATTAAGAAGAAATAGATCAGTAGAAAGTGTACCTCTAAGTTATCAAAGACTCCAACAACAACAACAGCTTGTAGTAGGAGAAAAAATGGAGAGTTAAATCCAACCGCAGTAATCGAGGGAGGGAATAATGAGAGCCTGAAAGAATAGCGAAAAGGAAAGGAGTCTCGATTCAACTTTAGAAGAGGTGAAGAACCAGACTATTGAGGAGTGGGTTTTTACTCAAAAGAAAAGAAAACATGCAATAGTTATCGGAAGTGGGCCTAGCCCAGTTATCTGATACCATGAGAAAACTCAGAATTGATATGAATTGATATCAAATCAAATCCTTCAAAATCCTAAGTCATATGAGCTCCCACGTCGCACGGTGAGCGCGACATCCCCTTGATGAAGAAGGAATTAAACACAAAACAAAAAATTACATTCAACAAAATTTCGAAATTTGTTGAACAAAATGATGGATGTCTGTTTTTTGTGTATGGAAGCGGTGGAACAGGTAAGACATACATACCTCTGGCGAACCATTATTGCTTCCCTCCGTTCACAGGGTAAAATCGTGCTAGCGGTTGCTTCTTCGGGGATAGCGTCACTACTGCTACCAGGTGGTCGAGGAGAGAGTATTTTCTCAATTTTTTGTTTTGTGTTTAATTCCTTCTTCAGATTCTCTTCCTCCGCTAGTAGAACATTAATGTCATAGTTCGTTTCTTCATGAATCAAGTTGTTTTTAGGAACATCCATTTTAGACATGTCTGTGTATATTATATCCGAAAATTCATCCTCCTTTAAAGTTCGATTATGTTTCCAGAAAATCTTCTCAATTTCTTGTAGCGTATAGTTTTATAAAACTTCATTGTTCAACTACAGTGTTGAATCTCCGTAAAATGTCATCTCTTTGTCCGAAAGTCTTCCGCTAAAATTTTCCAATTGGAATCCCGAGTTTTTTAGGCTCACACCTTGCAATTCAAAGAAAATTATTACAAACATTTCCAAGAGTCTTTTACTTGTATATGTTTCTGCTACCTCCTTAATGGCAAGGTGCCATTCACCGTCATCTTCCAACAATCCTAGTGCTAAACATGCGGATTTGAAGGTACAATAAATTGTATTGGCCATTTGTTTTAATATCATCGTAGCTCGACATCCTTTTTGCACATTCAAGAAAATCAGAGGTAGTATTTCTCACCGCAAGTGGGATGCACATAGTAGATACGTCCAATTTTCATTCACACTCCCTTTGCCTTGCTTTCCAGGTTTTATCTCCCTGGTCCCACCTTCAATGCTTAGGAAACTATGCATACGTCATTTTTCTTGCATCTTCGAAGTGCCTATTAGCTTTCATCCACTGAATGAATTTTGATGAATCTGGATATGTTTTGTCCACAACATCTCTCAAATCATCATCATCTCCATGGTATATTAACTATTCCCCGTCGAGATGAAATGGTAGTGCTCTACGGTTGGCTTGTGCCAATGAATTTCAAAACCAAGTGTTCTTTTTATATCAGAGTACAACTGACATTCACAGCTGTATTAACAGAATGCTAACATGCACTACGATAGGCTAAACCGAGCATGTAACTAACAACGACTATTTGAGTATTTTAGCTGACTGATCAGGTGATTCTCTAACATCCCCTGCAAGTCCAGGGTCTTGGAAGAGACACTGAGCTTGGAACGCAGCAGAGCCAACCTAGTGGTTGACAAAACCTTCGTCAAAATGTATGTTATATGATCATGTGTACTGATATAACAAACAGTTATCTGCTTGCTGGCAACCAATTCACGTACATAGTGAAAAGAAATCTTTATATGCTTCATGCGATTGTAAAAATGGGATTGGTTGTAAGGTAGGTAGCTCCCATGTTATCACACCAGAGAACAGGAATCCTAGGAGAAGAAAAATGCAGCTCATGCATGATGAGAGATTGCACCCAAACTAGCTCAGATGTAGCTTCAACAACAGAACGATATTCAGCCTATGTACTAGATTTAAAAACTGTATTTTGTTTGCATGAACACCAAGAGATGAGGTTAGGACCCATAAAGATGGCCATGTCACTAGTAGATCTTCGGTCAATTGGGTCACCAGCCCAATCTGCATCAGAATAAGCCTGAAGTTGTAAACTGCTGGATCTCTTAAATTGAACACCAAAAGAAAGTGTACCCTGCAAATAACGAAGAATTCGCTTAACCCCACCCAATGAGATTCAGTAGGAGAATACATAAACTGACATGCTTTGTTCACAGCATAAGCTATGTCAGGGCGTGTAATAGTGGCATATTGCAAGGCTCCCACCGTATTTCACGTACACTAATGGATCTTCTAGCAAAGGAGATTAAGGATCAAAAGTAGTACTAGAAATGGGAATAGCACAAGGCTGACACTTTTCCATTTTAGTTTTCTTCAGACTATTAGTAACATATTGCTCTTGAGAAAGATGAACTCCATTAGTATTATGTGTAGCTTGGATTCCTAAGAAAAAGTGCAAATCCCCCAATCTTTAATTGCAAACTCTAAACCTAATCTTTGAATAAGAGAGTTAATAGCTTGAGGAGAGTTACCAAACTCACATAATATCATCCACATAAATCAAATATATAAAGCGATTGTAGGCGCTTACTTGAAAGAACATAGAAGCATCGGTTTTAGAAGCGAAAACTCAGTTGAATAAGAAATTTACTTAGCATATCAAACCCGTGCTTTGGGGCTTGCTTTAAGCCATACAAAGACCTCTTGAGTTTGCAGACATGATTAGGAAATTGCTTATTTTGAAAACCTGGAGGTTGGCTCATGTACACATCCTCATAAAGATAGCCATGTTAGAAAGCATTTTTAACATCCAACCCTTGTAATACAAATAGAAAAAATCATTCTAATAGTAGTAGGTTTAATAAGAGGACTAGAGGTATCCTGATAGTCAATTCCTTCAACTTGAGTATAAACTTTGGACACCGGCCTAGCTTTGAATCTCTCAATGGTACAATTTGAATTCCTTTTTACTCTAAAAACCCACTTGCATCTTACAACATTCTGAGAAGGATCATGAGAAACAAGAATCCATGTTCCATTCTGCAATAAGGAATTTATTTCTTCACACATAGAGATTTTCCAGACATGAATCTTATTGGATGCGAAAAGAAGTGGGAATTGTAATATCTTCATTCGCATACTAAATATCACCTGCAAAAACTTCAAAGTTTGGTAATACCACTTTTGCCTCTAGTGTGCATAGGATGAGCATTCTCGAACTAGGTTGAACTAGAGAAGTATCTCAATAATAATCGGCCGAACTAGAGAACTATCTCGTGTGATCGATTTTGAGAGTCATAAAAACTCGTAGATAAAGGCATGTCGGATGAAGCATCGTGGATCATTTGAAATTGTTGAATAAACTCGACATGGTAGACAAAGTAGCATCTTGAGTAGAGTGAGGAAATGAAGAATGAGTACTAAATAGTGAAGGATAAGGAAATTCAGTCTCAGCAAAAATATCATGCCTATAAATGATAAATTTATTTGTCGAAGGGTTTAAACATCTGTAACCCTTGTGCATAGCATTATAGCCCAAAAACATGGACTTGACTGAGCTTGGCTCCTATTTATGTGCATTAAAAGAACTTAAACAAGGGTAACAAGCACAACCAAAAACCTTAAGAAAGTTGTAACTGGGTTTTAATTGAATCAAAGTCTCCAAAGGAGAACGATAATGCAAAGATAGAGGTAGGCAATCAGAAATCAAAAAATTAATTGTCACAAAGCCATATAAGACCAATAAGAAAGTAGAAGAGAAGCATGTGAGAGGAGAGCAAGACCAGGTTCAACAATATGCATATGATTTATTTCTGCTTTGCCATTTTGTTGATGAGCATATGGACATGAGACTCTATGACCTATTCCACAAAAATCCAGATAAGAAGACACATTGCTACCCCAACCCCCCCCCCCCAACCCCCCCAACCCCCACCCCCCAACCCCCACCTCCTTTTCTAAAAAAATACTAAAGCAAAGAAGTTTATTGAATTAAGGACCAAGTGCCTCTGATCGAGTACATTTCCTATAACCATAATGGCAAGGAAGTATTACGATGTGTGATATAAGAACGAACTACTGCATGTTTAGCTAACATATGAGTTGTGTTATTTGCCACTCTTGGTGTAAATGAAAATTCCCTAGAGATAAAATCCTTTAAAAGGTAAATACTATCTTCTATTATATTGTTGTGATTGAATCCAGTTCACCGTTATTTACTTTCACGTTGGGTTTATAGCCGTGAAAGATACACATGTGACTCGGGATGAGGATTCAGTTAGGAGTTCATCCTCACCCATTCGTACTCCAAAATCACGGCATAAAGTTCTTAGATTCCCAACCATAACTGTCTATTACGGGGTAGAAGAGAGTTTTTTTACGGCCATTCATACGTGTTATGCATTGGTCATGCAAAAGAATGAAAACTTCGACAATTTAGGGTACATGTTGCGAATGAGCACTTAAAGGGATGAACGGATTCGGTGGATCATATTGGTAAACTATCGACATGGACACAAGTGATGCGAATACGAAATATATATATGGGGATTTATCAATTCTCAGAAATAAGGATATCAGACTCGGTAGGCTACGTGCATTGGTTGAAAGTATTTTCAATGTAACCAGTTTAGGTATCAAATAATATATTAAGCACAATAATTCTATTAAAGTTAACACAAACTATCATTATTCATCCCAAAATAATTTCTACCATAAATATTACTTAGAAAAAGAATTAAAAATCGTCTAATTGATTGTGGATCACACGCATCAATAGGTCTAGTTATATATTTGATAAATAAAAAAATATGTGACGACAAGTTTTGGTGCACGACTTGATACCTCTAATACATATAAAAGGTACCTCTAAATATCCCCTATGGTAGTCTAATTATTTTTGAATATTAGTTGATGAATTGTATTTATTAATTTCGATTTTAGAAAAAGCATGTGAATTTAAACGAGTTGTAAACATGGTTCCAAAAAAGCAAACAACCCATTGTTGCCTACATGGGTTGAAATTTGCTATATTTTTATGAGATAAAATTTCTAGCCCACCCTGACTTGCTCGGGAAAAAATGATATGTTTTCGGTAAAAGGTGTGTAACATAAAAATAAAATAATAAAAGGTCAAAGAAGTATAAATAGTATGTAAATTTGAACTAATCCGATCGCGGTTCAGAATTACATTTCCGAAAACGCCATGTGTTAACTCAACTTCGAATTCAGTTTATTGAGTGCCAACTCGAATTGCGTTGAATGTTTATCAGATTGCCTCCATCCTTGAAATCCAAAATCTCTTCCATGATGTGTTGGAACATGCCTTTGGAAAAATGTCGCCACGGGATTCCACCATACTCTAAGAAGAAACAATGTTAGCCAAGTTTTAGTATTAAACCTGTGTAGGTCTTGTTTGGGTCTTATATCAGCATTTGAGGGCGCACCTTTTTTTTTTTTAATAACAAAGAGATATTTTATTTCTTAATTTGCTGAAGAGTTGTGGTCTTTTGCCAGAAGACTACAAATGTCGGCACTGAAAATATCATAAAGTTCAAGACTTGTTTCTAAAGTTCTTACTGACTTAGAAACTTCATCCGCTACTTGATAGTCGTCACGACTAATAAAAGAAAAGTTACATAAACTAAAATAAGAATGTATATGTTTTATTTCCTTCAGAATGTTTCTATTCTCCCATTGAATTAGAGAAATGGTGCCTCGTAATGGATTGTATATCCACTTTTGCATCCGCTTCAATGTGGATATTGTTGAAAGATTTTCCTTTGGCCAAGTCGGTCTTCACGAGTTGCCATGCATTCCCTTCTTCCGGACTTAAAACTCCATCTGCGTAGCTTCCTTTGATCCCCTCCACATGCCCATGTATGATCATGTATAATTAGTCCAGCTTCTAATTTTTTAGTAAGATAATCAAAAGAGGCGTCAACATTAATCTTAATAATGCATGGCAACGGTGGCTTCCAATGAGAGACTCTATAAAGACCCGATGAATGAGAAGTATGGCTAGAATTATGCATATGTGAATTTAAGTGATAATTTTTTTTGTGCACAGAGTTATAAGGGTTTAAAGTAACTCCCTGAAATATTGAATCACATGTGTCTTTCCATATGACCCAGGCTCCAATCATTAAAGTGTATAACCATTTCTCATCGGAAATAGAATTAGACTGAACCAACTAGTAATCCATTCTGAAACATTTGTGCAATTTCCCCTAAGTGCATCAACATTGATGTTAAAACCTCTCCACATAGCTCTGGCATGTCTACATTCAAGCAATAGATGTTCCATAGTTCCAGGTGCAGAATTACAGCAGCCACATTGTGTTTCGTGATCATCATTATAAGTTGCCATCTTTACTCTTGTTTGATTAATCTCCCTGATACACTTCCATATGAAATGCTTAATTATATGAGCAATTCTAGTGTTCCAGAGGGATTTCCAAATTTCAAAGGTTTATAATTCTACCATTAATGCTCACTTCCCTACTGCATTTAGTGAGCTTCTTGTAATTACTTTTGACAGAGAACTTACCATCCTTAGAAGGCATCCATAGCATGTTATCATCTTTTGTGGCATCTAGAAACAATCCCTGAATTTTGGAAGAAGTATTAGTATCAAATAACTGATCAAGGAGAGTGATATTCCAATAGCAGGTACCATGAATGATAAGTTCAACAACATCTTTATAAAATCTAAATAAATCATTAATAGGAGATGAAGGATGTGGGAGTCCAGGGATCCATCTGTCTAGCAATATCTTTGTTTTCCTTCCATTGTTGACTTCCATACAGTAATTCTGCTGGACAATAAGTAAACCTTTAGTAATTCCATTCCAAGTATATGAACAATTCTTAGCTTCAATCTTTATATGAAGTATGTCACCATTATTGAAGTATCCGCTGCTAAGAAGTTGCACCATTAAGTTGTTGCACTCAGTACAGATTCTCCATGTTAATTTTGTGAGTCTTTTGGTTTACAGATCTTGAGCCAGGCCAAAGGGTTAGAACACTTGTTGGATTTATGTCCCCAAAAGAAATGTCTTTCAATTGAAGTCAATTTGTTGATGAGTTGATTTGGTAGCTTGAAAATTCCCATTTGATAAGATGGAACTGAATTAAGCACATGTTAATCATAGTAGACCTCCCTTCCTGAGTTAATAGAATTATAAGTAGATAATCTTTGTTCAAAGCTTTCTTGAATAGATTTAAAAGCTTCTTGCTTAGAATGACCCAGTTTAAAAAAAGAACCTAAATACTTTTCTTTAGAGCTCATGACTTTGACTCCCAGAATATGAGTTAGACATTCAGATACTTTTGTTTTAGTATGCTTGCTGAAATGTACTATAAATTTCTCAAAATTTATAACTTGACCAGACTGGGAACTCAAATCATTGAGAAGATTGAGAAGACTATTGACAGAAGAAAGATTTGCCTAAGTTAAAATCAGGCAGTTATCTGCAAAAAACAGATGATTAATGGCAGGAGTATTACCAGCCACTTTAATACCTTTGATAGTTTTGTCTTGTTGAGCTGCAACAAGATGTCTTGAGAGAAATTCCATAGAAAGTATGAATAAATAAGGTGAAAGAGGATCACCTTGTCTTATACCTTTTGTGGGATGAAATTCTTCACATGGAGGGCCATTAAGAAGCACTGAGAGTGAAGTAGTACTTATACACTAATGAACCAAGTCATAAAAGTCATCACTAAAGCCAAAATAGTTAAGAACTTTAAGAAGAAAACTCCATTCTAACATGTCAAATGCCTTTGACATGTCCTGCTTGAGTGCCATCCAGCCAATCCGTCCTCTTTTTTTTTCTTCATTAAATGAATGATTTCTTGAGATATGATGGTGTTGTCACTTATAAGTCTACCAGAACATATGATGCTTGATAGGAGAGATAATTTTCTCCATTAATGGTTTCATCCAGTTTTACATGAATTTTGGAGATTATCTTGTAAAAGTATTGCACAATCCTATTGGCACAGAATCTCGTCTATGCAAAAACCGATTTCTTCTTCTTAGGTATAAGAGAAATATAAGTTTTGTTGATTTGTTTCAACAGATGCTTGGACTCAAAGAATTTTTGACCATTAAGCAAACATCTTCACTAATAGTATTCCACCGGCTTTTATAAAAACCACTTTTGAAAACCTTCTGGTCCTGGAGCATTCCAATTCTCCATGCTATTTAAAGTACTAAGAATATCTTCTGAAGAGGGTATACTTGTTAGGAGAATATTATCTTCAGCTGAGATGATTGTAGGAAGGACGGGATAGAGACCTTCATTAAGTATTGGAGTTGTAGAAGTACTTATACTACTGAAATGGTGTGTAAGGTACCTGGCAATATCCTCTCTATTCTGCAACCAAATGCCATTGTGATCTTGTAGAGAGTCAATGTTGTTCCTGCTTCTTTTACTGTTACATTTTTCCTGGAAATACTTGGTATTGTTTTCCATGTCCTTGATAAAATTATCTCTGGATTTCTGCTGATAAAACTCAGACTGCACCTTATGCCATTTGTTGAGATCATTAGTAACTTTCATGACTTGATCTTCTGCCAGTGAGTTGTGTGGCAAAGCTTGAATTATAGTAAACTTTTGTTGCAGAGCATCTACATGTTTATTAATATTACCAAAATACTATATGTTCCATTTAGAGAGGTCCTTTCTAGTGACCTGTATTTTGCTAACTAACTGAAAAGATGGTGTGGTTCAGAGATCAAATAAATGGGTTTAGTCGCCCACTGCAGTTGCTCTAACTTATATGTATTGCACATGTCCATAGGAGCGGTTCCCCTTTGCCTAAAAACGTGTTGCACATGTCCATAGGATCAGTTCCCCTTTCTGCTATAAACCTTGTTGCACCCCATACAAGGATCGGTTCCCCTTTGTGATGTACTGCAACTCTACATAGGATCGGTTCCCCTTTCCCATAATTGGTCGACAGAAAATCACAAACCCGATCATACCATCTCGTGTGATTACTTAAGATCGGTTTCACTAATAAAAGTCATACCAATACATAAGCTGTGCCTTTGTGAATAGTTCTACCAAGAACACAAACAAGTTGTGAGCGGTTATACTCAATCACACATATTGGTTGTTCATAAGATATGCAATGAATAACAAAACCAATAACACATGGCAATTTCCCTTTTCGGTTCACAAACAAGTTTATGAACTTACTTCCTTAGAACACATGTAAACATTGTTCCCTAGGATGAAATCCTCACCTCATACCCATACATAATCACAATAGCATTCAAATGATTATGGCGATGTCTTATCTACAAAGTTTAATGGTTAAGCAATAAACCTCGTATTGTATTCCTTAATACTATGTCTATCTAGAGTTCAAATAAGCTTCACAGTTTTGTTTTCAATATGCACGACTTGAAAGATACATTAGGGAATGAAACAGTTCAAGTCAAATATCACTAACCTCAAGTGGAAGGATGATTGATGTCGTTGTAGCTCCTTGATTCTTCACATCTTCAAGACTTCGCAATACTTGTAATGTCTCATATCCTAGTACTTTCAAGCTAACCTATACGAAGTTGACTCTAGTACATAATAAAGCGACTCTTAACATGAGTTTTGATTCACTAAAATATGACAACCAAACTTGACATACCAACGCTTGGTGGGTTCAAGCGAGCCATGCTCTAACACTACTATTATTATTACTAATATCAAGAATGTAGTTCCATTGAGTCTTCTTTTTATTGTATCTAGTGTGTCCATACATGCATGGGAGTAAAAATTCAGGTCTACTGTTATCTGCTTGAAAAATAATGGTAAACATGTTGTTTACTTTTCCAATTACATCACATGTAAATCCGTTCTTCCAGAGAAGAAAAAGACCACCAGATAAACCCTCTGGATCAATGAAAGCATAATTTGGATATTGATAAAATTTAAGAATGGGTTTGCTTTTATCCTGATTGATTTTGGTTTCACAAAGAATGATAATGTCAGGGTTTTGGCTTCTGATCAAATCACTGAGATGATTCCTAGTAGCTGAGGTCTTGAGACCTTGTACATTCCAGGAGATTATTTTCATATTGTGAAAATTGTTCGAGTCAACTAAGATGCAGTTCAGTAAACCAAAAATTATGATAGCTAGAAGGAACCTAATAGCTCTACTGTAGAAAGACTTATGAGTGTTCAAATATGAGTTATTGATAACTAGATGCAATTTAAAATACCAAAATTTAAAATAAAACCAAGAGAAAGCTACAATTCAGAAAAGAAAAAATGTAATGTGAATCACCTGTCCCTCCACTTGTGTGTTTTTAGTTTGGTTATCCTTTGTAGTGAGAAGTTGAGAAGTTTGAATGTCTTTGTTGTAAACAGTGGTATTGCAGGCAGTAGTATTATCAGCTTCACCTTCAGAAGGAGCATTGCTAGCAACTCTTGTTCTTTTCCCAAGCATGTTGTCTTTAATTGCTACTTCCTCTTCTCCTTTTTGAAGTAATAAATTCATCATGATGACTTCACCATCCTTAGGGGGAACAAAAACAATATTCTTAACAAACTTCTTTTGGTTGCTTTTAGCAACAGGAGCTGAACTTGTTGAAATTGAAGAAATGTTTTTCCTTATCATATTAAGATTACCAAAAAAATATGGCTTTTCATGAGCTTTTGCTAAGAAGCTAGATGCATCTTTGCAAGCAACTTTACAGTGCTTGATAACATAGCATTCAGAGCAGATGCTAGGTGGTTGCCTCTCATAGAAGAACTTGATCCACCTAGTTATACTTGCATTAGTAATTTCTTTGACTCCTCTTCTCATGGTATTGGTAAGATCAATGTTTACATATACCTTTACAGGAAAACCACCAACATAAATTGCATCTTTAGGTTCAATCGCAACCACCTCTCCCATGATATTACTAATCCTTGTAAATCACAAACATTCATGTGCTCGAAGAATAAATTTTAGCCGGATCAAAAACTCACAAATCCCCAATGTTTCTCTGTGTAGACTAATTCTCTGGATGTAGTCATGGACTACAAGAAGATGCATGTTAACACTCCATGGTCTCTCATTAATGACTCTATTAAGAGAATCCCATTTGTTGAATTTGAAGATCATGATATTAGGCTCAACTTTCAACTATTTTGATGTCCTCTTATGTCAAGAAAGGCCAAGTGAATTTGATGAACTTTTCTATTGTTTCATAACTCATCTTCCCTTCAATAATCACTTTCCCGATATCACTTGCTTCCCAATTACTTTCTTCATATCCTTCTTGAATAACTTCTGAGTTAAAAACAACCACTTCGCTTTGTATCACCCAACTCTAGGTAGCTTGTTTGAACTTGTTAACAAGATCTCCCATTTGGCTAGAATTTCCAACCTCCATTTGTAAAGAATTAAATAATGCGGATTTTCCTGTGATGTTTGAAGAAAGACTTCTTGGATGGTAAATATATGAGAGAGTTCCAATATTAGGGTTTTCTAAACTTTTGCTCATAATATTTTTAACATATCTATAGCTAGAAATATGGTAACAAATTGATTGTTTAGGATGTGTTGATTGGAAAGAAATAGATACAAATATTAACCAGCTGACTTTCCGTTTCCATTTGTAGTCGTAATTGAAGCCTTTGAAAAAAATTTGAATTTGAATTCCTTTGATGGCGGACTGTGATAGACACATTTTTGTGTCTGATTTAATCTCAATTGTATATTTTGTTAGTGCTCGATTTTGTATTTATTATGGCTTTTTGTGTCATTGTAGGTGTTTTTGGAGAAATACACTTGTGCGGAGAAATTGGCTCAAAAAGTGGAATTTGCGCACCCGGAGGACGCGTGCTATTCGGACCCCTCAAATGGATAAGGGGCACCCAGATGATAAGGGGTAACCTCACAGGGCAACTACTATTGGTACTCCACTGTCGGATAGGGGGAGGTCATCTCCTATATTTTGAATTTTCAAAATTGGCGGGAAATATCTTTGCAGCGAGAACAATTTAGGGTTTGATTTTTCAGCGTTTTGGAAGGAGATTCAATCGCTAAAAAAGGTTGGAGTAGACTTGATTTGGCTGAACAGGGCTGATATGGGTGTTGGAATTGATAAAATTGGGCTGGATAATCATGATGAGGAGAACATGGAATAAGAAAATACTCGAGCTTTCTGGGAAGATTTTTGGATGGGATTTTCGTGGGTTTGGACTTGGATATGTATTGGTATCAAATCCATACATCAAGACAGGGTTGATACGTTGCTTGGATTCGAGAAAAAAGGAATTTCCAATGATTCTCGGTAAAACAGGGTATGTGGTGGTCTCGGGTTCTCTGGTGAGATTATTTAAGGAAGTTACGTGTGAAACATGAGTCAATATTCTCCTAAGATTCGTACACATCAAATATGGAAAGTTTGGAGTAACTCAAATACAGAAAGAAGAGAAGATATAGCCAAGTCCCGTGACTTTTGGCCAAGGAAAAGTAATTATTCTTGGGATTCAAGAGAGTTTTAATCGGCCGGTGATGATATAAATAGGCTTCAGAGAGCCATAGAAGGAGTCGAGAGTTTTGGGAACTTTAAAACACCACAGAGATCAACAGAGGAGTTGCGAAACCCAGTTCCCGTTGCCGCTGTTTGAACACGAAGAACATTAGACAGACTAGAGCAGTCTTTATTTTACAAAGACCTTAGAGCAATCATAGTGAACTCAATACTATTTTTTCATATTCAATCTCTTTTGTAACAATTTTTCCAACAATTGATAGAGTTCACAACAGCCTAACATAAACGTTATTTAATGCTGACTTCACGTAACAATTATATATGTTACAAAGTCACCGCTTTAGTAGTTTTCTCTTGTTTTTCACCCTTTTGAGCTATGAACACCTACTTTGAGCACGTGAATAACATGAGGAACTAAACCCCCTTTGCTGAGGCGACGGAGGAAGCCAATTTTCCAAGATTTGTGTGGTAATTTCTATTCATATTAATTTTTGCAATATCTCTTTTATGATTATTTGCCTTGATTTAGAATTGATTGAATGATTTTCCTAAGCAATTGTCATTTCTCTTGATAGATTATGCTTAGACCTAGGTTTTGATATTCTATGCTTTAAATACACTTGTTATTCTAAAAATCTACTTTTGCAAAATATTAGAATCACTTTAAACGTAAAGAGTTGCATGGATATTGATTAGATTAAATCACATAGAAATTGGAGATTGGTGAAATCCATAGTCTCAAAGGTTTCAAAATCTTGATAACAACCTTCTTTTGAGTTTTCTAGTTTTATTTGAATCTAAAAAATCCTTCACAAGTCCGAGAGGAACGACATCTTTTACTACCACTTTCTACAACAACATAAAAATCACGCTAAATTTTTGATGCCACGCGGACTTGTGTTTAGGTTAGGATTTAGAGTTTTTTTTTTTTTTTTTTTTTTTTTTTTTTTTTTTCTTTTGTTCTATTTTACGTTTTCTTGGGTATTTGTCTTGTGGTTACAGGTTTTGGATCTCGGATCGAAAAGAAAGCTGAGCCAAAGATTTGGTGAATAATTAAAGACTTGGAGTCAAAGACAAAGCGAAAAGAAACGAGGAAAAGAGAAAGATTTTTATTTTTATTTTTATTTATTTTTTAGGTTTTTTTTCGAAAACTGTATTAGGGTATATAATTATTTTTGTAATTTTTCTTTTTATTTTTGGACTTTTGGACATTTGGACATTCTGGACATTATTTTTAAACCCTAAAGAAGGGTGGTCTTAAATATAAACTGTTTGCAGAGAAGGAGGACAATTACGATATTGTCTCTGCACCTTGGGTTTGTACACTGACATAGGAGTCAAGTGGGTCTGAGTCGACTACAACCGATTCATCCCCCCGTCTGGAACGGAGGTAAGACTCTAAACACTCGCGAATCTCCCGTCAACCAGTTATTGGACTCCTTCGTTTGCATATATGCTGAGGAATTGAATACGGCTGCTTTAATTTTCTAGTAAAGGACAAGGCCTGGCCATAAAACATAAGGGTTCGGATTTCATCACCGTTCTCTTCTTGCCCGCCTTAGGAACACATAACCTACGCGAACCTAAGCCTTAAAATTTTGACTAGAACAAGACCAATAGGGTAAAGAGCTTAATATGAAAGTTATTCGAAAATATTGGTTACTCTTTTAAGCACACTTCGAAGTTCTGAAGGTTTCGTGAGTTGAATGCGTGATCGCGCCGCCTTGTAATTCCGGTGAGGCCTTGGGTATCAAAGCTCCACCGAGCTTCCCTCGCCTCTATTCAACTTACTTTGACTCGGATTGATTCCAGAGGGGTTTGCTTAAATTGTAACGAATTCCCTTTCGAAGGATTAGAAGTCGGTCTAGAAACAATCTAAGTGGAGCCATCATGCTTTTTGTTTGCTAGAAATCAATAGGTTTGATTTGGTTGAGTCACCTTGTTTTGTGATTGCATAGAATCCCCTTCCTTATTCGTTTGCATGCCGGAACGTAAAAGATACGCCCTAGGTAGATTTGTTAAATAGAAACCTAGTAGTTCTAAGCGTCTCGATTACCTCAATTTAGAAAGTCCGATTTTTGAAGAGTCCGTTTTGAACGTCCGTTTGGGGAGACAATCCCTAATATTCCGATAGTGCCAGAAATGGCAACTTTGAAAGCTTTGTTGAACCCGACTAGGACTACTCGTCCCTCGTGTATCAGGTTAGCTGAAACAGAAGCAAATTATGAACTTAAACCTGGAACCTTACAGCTGCTCCCAATCTTCTTAGGGAAAGAAAATGAAAACCCCTATTTCCATGTGTTTATGGGTGAAAACTATTCCTGCCGAATTTGGTAATTTGTGGTGTGTGGATGAGGAATGAATCTAAACCCTAAACAAATGCATCACAAAATGAGTGCTTGTAGATTCGGAAATCAATCAGGCAAGTCCTACCTAAACCAAGAAATGGCCGTTCCAGACTTGTTTCGGTCCACAAAGTGAATGAGATGGGGTTGATCTTAGGGAGGGAAGCGAAGAAGGTGTTGAGATTGTGAAGGTGTTGGCTTGCTTATGACTTGTAAAAAGTCAACCGGCTACGGGATGCAAGCTATCGATTCCGGTGTTTTGTATTAACACTTGGTTTCGTATTTTATCTGGACTTGCTCTTGTTTCTCATGTGTTGTAAAATAGGGAGGAGAACCTATTTATACAAGTCATTGAGTCTTATTCACGTCTCTCGTGGGAAGTGGAGGAAGTGGAGTGATGGAGTAGTGGAGGTGTGTGTGGGTGTTACACGACCAGTCTTGCCCACTGCTCCTGTCATCTCTAACCGTCCATGACTTCCAGACACGTTCTTGTGATGGCGCGTTGCACGCTGCACGCTGTAAACCGCCATACCCCATATGTATCCCCTAGTTTGTGACATGATTGATGTTCGAATGTGTGGATCGTGGATCCACGAAAGGTAGCATGTAATGTCGAATTGAATAACTCGCGTTATTCGGGGAAGTTGATACTTGTGAAGTATCATGTGTATTTTATGCAGGTGCATGCATCCCGGTGTGGTAGAGTGATGGGTGGTGATTACCATGACGCCTCACCGACCGTTAACTCCCCGAACAGGGGTTGTATAACCATGCCGGTGAAGTTGGACGGACGAGATGATTTTGAGACACTCATTTGCGACCGTTGATGGAATTAGGGTTTTTGAAGAGGTGCGCAAGCATCACTCTTCAGCTTGGTCGAAACCAAGCATGGGAAGGGTTTTGGATAGGACCGACCAGGCATGCGTGTAAACAAAGATGCCGGTGTACACGTCCTGTACCTCTCGTCCCATAAAGGCGTGATCTAGGCCACTCGATTTGACCGGCAAAGAGGAGTGGTTGAGATCGGTTTGCGGCAGAAATCCATTGCCGCAAAGGAATTGGAATCCGCGTGACATGCCTAGTTTGGACGCGCGTTCCAAGACGACCAATCTTGGTCGGTCTTGGTCGATCAGTCTGGCGTGTAGGTGGTAAGTTGATGTTCACGCCTATACCTGAATATCCCATGAAAACGTGATCTGAGCCATCCAAATCGTCCGACGAAGTTGAGCGGTCGAGATCAGTTTGCGGTTTGGGAGGTGCGACCACGCTAGTTTGAGCGTGCGTTTTGGATTAGCCAGGCATAATATGCCTTGGCCGATCGGGTTAGGGAATAGATGGGTCCACGGTGGTCATGCCGGCATGACCGACCTGCTAATCTAATCTGACCATCCATTCATGCCGGAGAAGATGGACGCTCGTGATGCTCAAACCCTAATTTTGGGTTTCAAAGCCGTGCGTCTTCTCTTGTTTGGGCGACGATTTTGTCACGACCAAACATGGTTGGTCTTGACCGATTGGTCAAGTGTGTGGCGGGCCCACGGTGATCGTGTTGACATGCTCGGGCCCTTTGAATCTACATCTACACCCTCCATCTATACATGCGAAGATGGATGGTTGAGGCTGTTTTGCGACACATGTAATATGCCGCAAACCCTAATTTAGGGTTTTCCGTCCATAATGCTTGGTATGAACGTTTTTGGCAAGCTAGGCCAATGGCGACCGTGCGCGTTACGCATTGGTTCGGCAGTGGATATTCCATACCGCTTGGGGGTGATGGAATTGATCCGGGTCATCCAATCATGCTTATGGAGTTGGATGATCGCGATCATATCCGGACCGATACGGTCAATCCGGATGCTCAATCGGGCTAGTATAACACACCGAGAGGGGCTCAATCGGGTTTGTATAACACACCGAGAGTCAGTCTGTACGGGTATTTCGTACATGGTTTCATTATAGTGCTTGGAGGTTCGTGTTACTCAGAAGAGTAACACTCGACTCGTCATGCCACACCGATAATGAGTACTGAAATACAAGGCTGATTAGAAATTCACAGGATGGGATTGTTTCCACATGCTCCAACCTGGAGGAATTTCATGTATTCACAGAATGGGATTGTTGCCACATGCTCCATTCTAGGTGAATTAAGTGAGGGAGTATCCAACACTTATTAATGGCTTTATCTTTTACAAGATGTCAGCGCATAATTTTCTCGGCTTTTACAATTTTAACCTTAAATGAAAATCCACCATCAACATTAAGTCCCCGCCTAGCACGTAATGGTTACACCATTGTGTGGTAGGCATGAGATGGTGACAGTTAAAGACAAAGCTTATGAGACAAAGTTAGATATTACCAGAGAGACGGGTTATCCTGTCCTTGGAGCATGTCACGTTCAAGAGGCGTCCAGAGAGTGTTCCCCTAGCATGATGTCGGTCTTGCTCGCTTCGATGGACTGTTACGCCTGCTTCGTTTGTGGGGCATTGCACTCGCTTGATCGAACGTGGGCTTGATGTGCCTGTTTTGGTTAATCGTGGCTCATTGCCTCGCTTGATTGAACGTGGGACCCGGCGTAATCGTGCTTGATTCGAACATGGGCAGATATGCATGCTTCGATCAAACGCGGACCACCGTGTACATGTTTCAAACGCCGCCATGTCCTCGCTTCTTTGACCGTACGGTTGATGTAATTGCTCGAGTGTCATCTTGCTACTTCGACCAAACACCGACCCAAATGCAGCTTGACTAAACACCGGACTTGATGCTTTGACCAAACACCGGCCTTGCTATTTGCTTTGCTCGAACGTGGGACCCGATGTGAGCAAGCTTGATTTTTAAAAAATGAACCTTGTGTGCTCAAATGTAAATGTGGGTCATGTAGAAAGCGTTGAAGCGCCTTCCCGAGCAGCCCGGAGAGCGTTCAAGTGTTGGAGCTGAAACGCCTTCTTCGGGAGAGAGAGCTTTGATTGGGGACGGGCGTGTCCGCCTTGATCAACTGGGATGGGATCAAGTGGGACCCGCCGCGTGCCTGATCGAACGTCGACCAGTGTTTCGACCAAACCGCCCCACAAGCGCTGTTTCATTCGAATACCAAATTTGTGACTTTGATCAATACCGTACTTGAAACTTGAGAAATACCGGACTTGTGACTTGATCAACACCGGACTTGAGACTTGAGCAATACCTCTGACTTGTGACTTGATCAACACCCCCAAGTGTTTGGACCCAATACCAGCCTTGTGTACTCCAACGTGAATGTGTGTTCTGTCGTGTGTGACTACACATCTCACGCGTTTTTATACAAGTACTGACTCATGTGTTTTATTGTAGAATGAAGAAAAGAACTCCTGTTGAGATGTCTTCTGGGGATAATGCTGGTGCCAAGTCAGAAGGTGTTGACAGCTTCAAAGATATGCCGAACATTGATGATGAGTTGTTCACCGCGCCCTTTCAACTATATGAAAATATCCGTTCCACAAGATAACCCTTCTCCTATCGACTTCAAGGTTTTTCATGCTCCGTTGGGCCCTCATGAAGGACGGATGAGACATATGTTGAGCAATGAGTACATCAAATATAACTTGACCAGAGCGCAGATTATTGATGCAAATTGAGTGTTGAAACGGCTCGAGAGGATGTTAAAGTAGTTTCTCAGTGCGAAACGTTGAGGTGGATCCTGGAGAGAGTGTTGAAGAAGGATTCTCGGGCGAACGTGGGTCCCGAGAGAGAGAGCGTTGAGGCGGCTCTTGAATAGACCATTGAAGCGGCCTTCGCTAGAGGGAGCGTTGAAGTGTTTCCCTCTTCAGTTTGATTTACCCTTGCGAATTCCAAGCTTCTTGACTGACCATCTCTCTCATGTTGAAGAATTCCTTGACTGACGGTGAAGGAACTTCATGCTGAGCCTCAGTCCCCTAGCGTGGTTTACATGGTTTGTTCATAGTGGTTGTTGTCGAGCCATATATGAAATATCTTGGACATTATTTCATCATTGTGGGAGTCGTGCATGTGGTACTGGAGTTGGAGTTGACGGACGCGCAGGATGTTGTATCTCGGTGGTTTTCCTCTGCTGCTTCCGTGGAACCGCTATGTATAGTCAAGGTTGTATTGCCTGTTGGTGAGATATATGCCCCTACAAACATTATGAGGCTCTTCATTACCGGCAGGCCTGGTTCTTTCTATCAGGGCATATGTTGTTGTAGATGAGCGTTCAAAAGCTCCAGAGGATGACCAAAAGCGCGGATTCTCCAACATAGCATGATATACATGTACCACTGTCTGATAAAGTGACTCGCCCGGATCTTGTTCGACCACTGTCTGATAGAGTGACTCGCCCGGATCTTGCTCGATATGACGCGTGGACATCATTATCTTCTTGAGGCTGCTCCATTGAGGTATCGGCTCCAGTGGAAGATTTTCGTGATAGAGCGTTGATACGTTGCACCGGCATTCTTTAAACCAAATGGCAGTATGGTATAATAAAAATTTCCGAGAGGAGTTCGAAAAGCTATCTTACTTGCATCATGCTTGTACATCCTTATCTGGTTGTAGCCGCTACATCCATCCATGGAGGAGAACATGCCGTGTCCGCTGGTTGAATCTACTAACATGTCGATGTTAGGTAAAGGAGGATCGTTTTCGGAGCAGCACCGGTTCAAGTCTCTGAAGTCTATGCAAAGACTCGATCTCGAACTACAATCGTTTAACCGACTTGGATCCGTGTATGACATGTAGATGATGGGTGACCAAGTTTCATCTAAATCCGGCATTTCTTCATATCTCCAAGCGAATATGTCCTGGTACTCTTTGAGAAGTTCCACGAGCTTCGTGCGTTGATCCGTACACAAGGTTGAGCCGATGGAGATAGGCCTAGGAGATTCCTCAATGATTTCAATCTCATCGGTTGTGGAGTTGGTGCCATCTTGCAACTGTTGTGGAGCATCTAGCACTTGTTCTTGTGGTTCGTTGTCGTTGTAGCATTCCATTGGTTGGAGAGACTGGGTAACGTCTCCCCGCTAATTGATAATGGCAAGTGTCGGATACCGTTTTCCCTTTATGGTCAAGACTCGCCATAAAAGTTTGTTCCCTCTTACGTGTGAACGTGGGTCGTGGCTTCACAGATGGAGAAGAATGCTTCACGGCAAAGATACATCGTGGGTACTAGCCCTCAATGATGCAAGCCGGTCTTCTTCCTCGAATTGACGCCCACGTTGGGAGTGGGATGCAACGAACTTGTCTCGATTCTTTTCCGCGGAGCTTCTCCCGTACGTGCTGGTTTGGTTTCCCTCGAAGTCCGTCATTGTGGTAGGCTTCCGTACGACCTCGCCTGGGAGAACCTTGGATGTCCTGAGAGTCTTGAGAGTAATCACATTTGAAGACGCTCCTGTGTCGATAAGGGCCGTCTTGAACTCTGAATCCTTGATGTAAACGGTGACATGTAGGGCACGGTTGTGAACTTCCTCTGGTTGATTGCAGCAAAATATCTCCGTGCGCTGATTCTTCGAGAGGTGTGAAAGTTCGCATAAACTTTCCACTAGAGAAAACGCTTCTCGATCCACCGGCCTTTGGTTCATAGTGAAACTATTGACTTGAGGAGGATCGTTGTGAGGATCAGTCCCCAGTGTAGGAGTCTCCATGTCAGACCGCTCATATCTCGTTGTCGCTTTTTTGATCAGGTCCATGGAGGTCCGCGCCGTTGAAGTACCTTCTCCGGTGCGTTGAATGCGTTCCTTTTTTGCTCCAGGGGTTGTCACGGCTCTCGTGGAAATCGATCAGTTAATTTCTTAAGAAAAGTGAGTACCTCTTTCTGAGTTGCGGCCATATCCGTTTGAGTCTTAGCAAGAACTTCCTGCTTCTCCATCAAGTTTGCAATGGTAATGGGGGATGGTCCTCCTCTCGTCCCTCCGGCTCCCTCATCCCGATGAAGGAGTGGAAGTTGTTGCTCTCGGTGACTACCGAGGTGTTACACTTGATGAGATGCCGGGATTTGCGCGCTTTCCGGCTCTAGTGATGGGAGGTGTTGTAATATCACCGCTGGGTGATCGAATTAAACGTTCACATCCTCTCGTACTCACGTGTTCCTTGATTGATCTCTCCTTCCTCAAGCATTTCTTCACTTAGTTGAAAGGTCGATGTGGGATTGAACAGTCTTCCGAGCTTCGACAAGGGTCTTGAGATATAAATCTTCCAAAGCCAGGGATCCGTAAGCTGCAGGCTCCATTTCTTTATCCTAGACGTTGTGGTACCCCGAACAAGTCTTTTCCTCTGTGGAGTTGCCTCGAGTCTTCGTTGTCGGCTGGACCATGTTGTTCGTCTCTCCTGAGTCCCCTGTGATTACGCGCTCTTTCTGCCTCTCCACCGGTAAAGGTGTGACTCCTGACTAAGGATTCAGCATTTCTTGCACTGCTTGAGTAGATGCCTGCCGACCCTTCTTGTAATTGTGTTGCTATATCATTCAAAAGGCGAAATGTCTCGATCCGCCTTCTCCGTGATACCGACTTGATTTGCCAAGACATCCTCCAAAGATTCTAGCTACACTTCCCATGATATCTCGAACCACCTGTGGTTTCCGGATACCTTGAGAGATGGAAACCGAAAAATTGAGAATTCAATTTTGTGCAACCGAAAGATCAACCGCCCAATGTGGTCGCCAATTGTTTATGGGTGAAAACTACTCCTGCCGAATTTGGTAATTTGGGGTGTGGATGAGGAATGAATCTAAACCCTAAACAAATGCATCACAAAAGAGTGCTTGTAGATTCGGAAATCAATCGTGCAAGTCCGGCCTAAACCAAGAAATGGCCGTTCCCGACTTGTTTTGGCCACAAAGTGAAAGAGATGGGGTTGATCTTAGGGAGGAAGCGAAGAAGGTGTTGAGATTGTGAAGGTGTTGGCTTGCTTATGACTTGTAACAGAAAGCTGAACCGGCTTACAGGATGCAAGCTATCAGTTTCGGTGTTTTGTATTAACACTTGGTTTTTGTATTTTGTCTGGACTTGCTCTTGTTTCTCCTGTGTTGGAAAATAGGGAGGAGAACCTATTTATACAAGTCACTGAGCCTTATTCACGTCTCTCGTGGGAAGTGGAGGAAGTTGAGTGATGGAGTAGTGGAGGTGTGTGTGGGTGTTACACGACCAGCCTTGCCCACCGCTCTCCCGTCATCTCTAACCGTCCATGACTTCCGATACGTTCTTGTGATGGCGCGTTGCACGCGCACGCCGTAAACCGCCGCACCAATACCCCAAAGATGTATCCCCCAGGTTTGTGACATGATTGATGTTGGAATGTGTGGATCGTGGATCCACGAAAGGTAGCATGTAATCAATTGAATAATCAGTGTTATTCAGAAGTTGATACTTGTGAAGTATCATGTGTATTTTATGCGCATCGCATCCTAGTGTGGTAGAGTGATGGGTGGTGATTACCATGACGCATCACCGACCCGCTTAACTCCCGACCGTGGTTGTATAACCATGTTTGGTGAAGTTGGACGGACGAGATGATTTTGAGACACTCATTTGCGACCGTTGATGGAATTAGGGTTTTTGAAGAGGTGCGCAAGCATCACTCTTCACTTGGTCGAAACCAAGCATGGGAAGGGTTTTGGATAGGACCGACTGGGCATGCGTGTAAACAAGATGCCGGTGTACACGCCTGTACCTCTCTCGTCCCATAAAGGCGTGATCTAGGCCACTCGATTTGACCAGGCAAATAGGAGTGGTTGAGATCGGTTCTGCGCAGAAATCCATTGCCGCAAAGGAATTGGAATCCGCGTGACATGCCTAGTTTGGACGCGCGTTCCAAGACGACCAATCTTGGTCGGTCTTGGTCGATCACCGCGTGTAGGTGGTAAGTCTGGTGTTCACGCCTATACCGAATATCCCATGAAAACGTGATCCGAGCCATCCAAATCGTCCTACGAAGTTGAGCGGTCGAGACTCGGTTGCGGTTTGGGAGGTGCGACCACGCTAGTTTGAAGGCATGCGTTTTGGATTAGCTGTGCATGATATGCCTTGGCCAATCGGGTTAGGGAATATATGGGTCCACGGTGGTCATCTTTGGTATGACCGACCGCTTAATCTAATCTGGACCCTCCATTCATGCCGGAGAAGATGGACGCTCGTGATGCTCAAAACCCTAATTTTGGGTTTCAAAGCCGTGCGTCTTCTCTTGTTTGGGAGACGATTTTGTCACGACCAAACATGGTTGGTCTTGACCGATTGGTCAAGTGTGTAGGCGGGCCCACGGTGATCGTGTTGACATGCTCTGGGCCCTTTGAATCTACATCTACACCCTTCATCTATACCTGCGAAGATGGATGGTTGAGGCTGTTTTGCGACACATGTAATATGCCGCAAACCCTAATTTAGGGTTTTCCGTCCATAATGCTTGGTATGAACGCTTTTTTGGCAAGCTAGGCCAATGGCCGACCGTGCGTGTGACGGACCAGAGAATTTTGCTTCCAGCGGGTAGGATTACGGATCGCTTGGCAAGCTCCGACTCTCTAATACGCCACTAACGTGAAAATTTCTTTTAATCCTGCACACTGTAGAAATCTCATTAGTCTCAAGGTCGTAATTCTATGAGCAAATGTCCCATACAATAATGCTCATAAAATTCGACAAGGGTTCCGATTCAAAAACTAAGAGACGGCCGGTTGCCTAAAATTAAAGTTGGCCAGTTGCCCAAATGGTAGACGACCAATTGCCAAAATTAACACGGGCCAATTGCCCAAACAGACGGCCAGTCACCAAAGTCAACACGGGCTGATTGCCCAAAATTGACTGACAACCAGTTGCCAACTCGGCCAGTTGCCACTACTAATAACTCTCATGGCCAGTTGCCACTACTAAGATTTCCGTGGCCAGTTGCCACCAGTAATAATTCTCATGGCCAGTTGCCAACACTAAGATTTCCGTGGCCAGTTGCCACCAGTAATAATTCTCATGGCCAGTTGCCACTACTAAGATTTCCATTGCCAGTTGCCACCACTACTAATAATTCTCATGGCCAGTTGCCACCACTAAGATTTCCATGGCCAGTTGCCAATACTAAGATTTCCATGGCCAGTTGCCACCATTAATAATTCTCATGGCCAGTTGCCACCACTAAGATTTCCATGGCCAGTTGCCACCATCAATAATTCTCATGGCCAGTTGCCACCACTAAGATTTCCATGGCCAGTCGCCACTACTAAGATTTCCATGGCCAGTTGCCACTGCTAATAACTCTCATGGCCAGTGGCCGGTGACAAGGTTGTAATCATCTCGGAATAGGTGGTATGAACTGCCAAGACAGCAACCAATCTTTCAGATGATATGAACACCCTTGTAGAGTTGTGCTGAACCGCATAGCGGCTGCCTACGTACCCTCTCCGTTGCTCGAAGGGATCAAGCACGACCGTAGTTCGTCTATTTTTATTAGATAGTATGAACTACCCATAATGGTAGCAACTATCTCTTATCATCTATCAAGTAAATTGATTTACGAATAAGTATAAGCATATATACTTAAGCAGCATAACCCAAAATGTGGATATTATCCAACCCATATACTTCAAACCATATTCTGTAGCAAGTTATTTTTGCACATACAAGCACAACAAACCTGAGTATCCTAAATCAAATATATGTTCACCTCACAGTTACATTTCTGTACATGTAAAAAAAAAACTTATGTAAAGGGGTATAATTCCAGGCAACTAGAGATTTCTAAAACTAAAATTGTACTTCTAATTGGTGTCGTATAATCACAGCAAACCCGTGAATGTGCAACCACACACTAAATCATCCAATGCCATTTATCTACTATCATTAGATTTTAAAAGACATATCAACATACAGAGACCAAAGGGAAAGCATTAGGACCCTGCTATTTACAGGAACTGGTAGATGCCTACAAAATGTAATCAAAATTTCCGGCAGCAAAAGAAATACTACAAGCAAAATGTCTATCCACGGTAGTTTCAATCAGCATTCCAAAAGCGGGAACCATAACCTTTCGGAGCCATAACCTTTCTCATCGTCTTAGGAAAGTATAATTGCAGATAGACAATTACATCAGCATTAATCTAAAAGTATCCATCCATCCCTTTCAGAAATTATACAACTTAAGCACGAAGTTAACAACATAATCAGTGCTAAAATTATAATGTTTTAAGAGACAAAAAAACACGATCTTGTAGTGAGAAAATATCCCCTGCAGTTCAATAGAACTTGCTGATCCTATACTAAATAACTACTTATTCACCAAACAGTAGCAAATAACAAGTACACCACATAGTACTAAACCCAATCCATTTATTATAGATATGAAAATTCTTATCAATTATGTCCAAGTTTAATTTCAGGAATTGAAAGAATAGCAGCATCACAATTCGAACTCCAAACACATACAGTGCAAATTTACCCTGCAAGCAATTATCTAAACTGTCTACTGTTCTTGTCAAACTTACAGTGTATACTAATAGGTTCATAGTGAAATTTTCACCACACACTCATAAGCATAACAGGGATGTTGTATAAAAATTTGACAGAAGATCAACGGTTAGATATCAAATCATTATCGACTCTATATGCTCAAACGAGACTGAATTTCTACATGCGTAACTGCAGAAAACCCCCCATTTAGGGTACCTCCCATGATCCATTTGTTTTGAAATTTTTATAGCTGAATCATAACCAAAATGGGTTTCTCATGTTCAAAAATCAGAGAAATACATGGAGTCTAAGTGCCTCATTTTAATCTCAAGAACTCTACCTCGTTATACAAATTCTGTGCAAATGTTTCTCTGTACTACAACAGTTTCAACCACTTTTCTGATCCTGATTATCCTGAAATTTTAACCGAGTTTTACTGACATATCTACGCATAACATATCAAAAATTCAATTAATTCTAACGGTTAGAACTTAGTTTATGGTTCCAACAGCACACGAGTCCTAAATTCGGAAAAACAGATTCGCCATTCAAGCTAAGGTTTCATCACCAAAACTATGTTTCAAAGTACTTCTAATCATTGAAACTCCAATATAAACAACAATAAATTGTGGAGAAAGAGTGACTTGGCTTCACTAATGATTCATCCATCCATACATCAGAAGAACTAATACAACAGTCCATGAGAATGTGGATAGTCTTACTCGGTTTCGATCTAATACCCCATGCATTCTTTGCAAACAAACAAGATATACTACTTCCATCAAATTATATTAATGAAGTCAAGTGTTCAAGCATTACAAAGGCACAGGTAGCCACACCACACTACTTTATACCTGGTCGTGGACACTAACATATGATGTTCACATATATATAAACCCATTTTCATCTATATTAGTCATCTTCTTATGATGATGCACCAAAGTATTAACAATCATTTCACATCAAGACGGGTACTGGAAGGAAATCTATATTACACAAAAATTATAAAACACAAGAATCCAAGAAAATAAAGTAATAAGAAACTTTAACCTCTTTTCTTTCTTTCAGGCAAGTTACCAAACATTTGGAGTGCAGTTTTGTTGTTGTGGAGAGTTGTGTGTTCCTTGGTATAATTGAGTTCCTCTCATAGTTTCTTCACCCATTCCTCATAGAAAATCAATGAGAAACAGCACACACCCATCGTTGATTTATTCTTCTCTACGTACTTTCTATCAGGCTTACTTACAAACACTTAATGTGCAGTTATGTTGGTGTCAAGAGGTTTGACTTTCCTTGTTGTATCAAACACCACTTAAGGGATTTTGCACCTGCTAAACCACTTTCTAAAAAGAACCCAAGTTCCCGTATCATTCCAGGATGCTTGAACAATCAAATTTCAAGACATGCATACCGAAAACCAACAGTAGCACCACACCAAAACTCTATTCAAAACCTAGCTTATCGGATCTAGAAATTATCAGCAAACTCAAGATGCCATCCAACTCCTCATTAACATCAACTCAATTAGAGTATTCAATATTGCTCATTTAGATTTTTCATCCAGTTCTTCCAATTTTCCATTCACCAGAAGAAGGAAGAAAAAGAAACGAGAGTAAAGAGATGGAGATTAGAAAATGAAATTGAGTTTCTCTTTTAATTTGAGTCGAGCAAATTACTCAAATGCCCAAGCTACTCATGTAAGCCACGTGTTTTGCATGCTAAAATTCTAATTTTAACAAATCTTTTACTAATTAGACACATTATCCTAATAGAGTACAATCCAAGAGTGTTATAAGCAATCTGCATTAGACTTTCAGGCACTCAAAGTAAAAAATTGGGTTACCGGGTTCACTTAAACCCGAGAAAAAGATACGGAGTATCACAGTGCGGGTTCCGCATTGGTTCGGCAGTGGATATTCCATACCTGCTTGGGGGTGATGGAATTGATCTGGGTCATCCAATCATGCTTATGGAGTTGATGATCATATCATATCCGACCGATACGGTCAATCCGGATGCTCAATCGGGCTAGTATAACACACCGAGAGGGGCTTAATCGGGCTAGTATAACACACCGAGAGTCACACATTTTATTTCGTACATGGTTTCATTATAGTGCTTGGAGGTTCGTGTTACTCTGTAAGAGTAACACTCAGTCGTCATGCCACACTGATAATGAGTACTGGAAATACAAGGCCGATTAGAAATTCACAGGATGGGATTGTTGCCACATGCTCCAACCTGGAGTAATTTCATGTATTCACAGAATGGGATTGTTGCCACATGCTCCATTCTAGGTGAATTAAGTGAGGGAGTATCCAACACTTATTAATGGCTTTATCTTTTACAAGATGTCAGCGCATAATTTTCTGGCTTTTACAATTTTAACCTTAAATGAAAATCCACCATCAACACTATGCGATTGCCACCCGGTAATAATTCTCATGGCATTACCACTATAAGATTTCCATAGTGATTGCCACCACTACTAATAATTCTCGCAGCGATTTACCACCACTAGGAATTTCCATGGCGATTGCCACTACTAAAAATTTCCATGGCGATTTGCCACCATTAATAATTCTCATGGCGATTGCCACCACTAAGATTTCCATGGCGATTTGCCATCAATAATTCTCATGGCGATTTACACCACTAAAATTTCCATGACCCAGTCGCCACTAAAAATTTCCATGGCGATTACCACTGTAACTCTCATGACGGTGGCGGTGACAAGGATTGTGTCATCTAGGAATAGGTGGTATGAAGCGCGAGGCTGACAACCAATCTTCCCGGATGATATGAACACCCTTGTAGAGTTGTCTTTGAACACGTAAGCATTGCCCTACGTGCCCTCTCCGGTTGCTCGAAGGGATCAAGCCGGCCAGTAGATGCCATCCAACTCTCATTAACATCAACTTTCAATTAGAGTATTCAATATTGCTCATTCAGATTTTTTCATCGATTCTTCCAATTTTCCATTCACGGAAGAAGGAAGAAAAAGAAACGAGAGTAAAGAGAGATGGAGATTAGAAAATGAAATGAGTTTCTCTTTTAATTTAGTCGAGCAAATTACTCAAATGCCAAGCTACTCATGTAAGCCACGTGTTTTGCATGCTAAAATTCTAATTTTAACAAAATCTTTAATTAGATACATTATCTAATGAGAGGACAATCCAGAGTGTTATAAGCCCGTCTTTGCATTAGACTCGAACCTCAGTAAAAAATTGGGTTCAGGGTTCACTTAAACCCGAGAAAAGATCTGGAGTATCACAAAAATAGGTTCTCCGCCACTATTTCCAAACAACAACACAAGTTCGGGCCAGGCAGAAAGCCAGTATTAATACAAAAGTCGTTGAGCACCGAGCTTGCTTGCATCAATCCTGAGCTGCTCACCCCTTTTACATTACAAGTCATAAGCAAGCCAACACCTTCACAATCTCAACACCTTCTTCGCTTCCTCCCTAAAGATCAGCCCATCTCCTTGACTTTGTGACCGAAACAAGTGCGGAACGGCCATTTCTTGGTTTTAGGCCGGACTTGCAGTTGATCTCTCAATCTACAAGCACTCACTTGCATGTGTGCATTTGTTTAAAGGTTTAAATTCATTCCTCATCCACCCCCAAATTGCAAATTCTCTGGGAGTATTTTTTCACCCATAAACCAATTGGCGACCACGATTAGGAGGTTGATCTCTCGGTTGTAAGTCAATCTCCTTGATACCCGTTCGATCAGATTAAGAGATGGTTGGTCTTAGAACCGAACCAAACGATCTCAAATCCTGGTGGCTCCTCAGCGAATAACCCCCTCCTAACGGTGTATCCGGCGGCATACTGGAAGACTTCCAACATTAGCGAACTTGCAGTGCCCAGATGGAGATTCACACGAAGAACATGGAGGCGATCGAAGAAGCGGTAAACAGCATACTTGATCTCCTCATCAAGATGACGTCGAAACCAGCATTCGGGATTTCTGCAGGGGACTAATTCCCCCTCGAGATCAACGTTTCTGCAGACCGAGAGACGGTGGATCGGGCGGCATCTCTAGTAGAAAGCTTGTGTGAACTCTTGCCTCGGGGAATCAACGGGCGAGAGACGTTTCTTTGCAAGTGTAAAATAGCTGGATGCACACCACGACTCCTTCTCGTCCAGAGAAGTCCTAGGCTGCGTCGGAAATGCTCATAAACAATGTCACATTTACGGAAAGACGACATGATGGCGGGCGAGGTCACAACCGGCCCTACATGTTACCGCGGGGTTCGGAGTTCGGGAGGCCCACCGTCGTCTGGGGAGCATCTTGACGTAATCACTCTCAAGACTCTCGGGACGCCAAGGTTAACCCATGCAGATTGTCTGGCGGCTCACCCACGATGAGCGGACTTCGAGAAAACCAAACCGGCACATACGGGTATGTCAATCTGAGTTTATCGATGGACTGTTGTCCCAGGTCAAAAGCAAGGTTTGAAATCATAGAAAAGGAGCCGAACTACCATGATACTAGGGAGACCATGGCTTCATGACAAGTCATTCCCGGCGTATCACCGTTCACGAAGACCATGCTAGGCGAGAAAGTCATCGCATTCCACGCATCGGCATTGTCTCCGTATGCCAATATGCGGAGTGGAGGTACATTCGAGCAAAGGTACGCACATGGAGGATAAGACAAAGTCTTGTGCACCCATTTCTGCGTGGGCTTGATCAAGGAAGGAGGCAGTTACACCCACTGGAGGCCAAACACTGCGGCACGTTCTGGCAGGCGTCCATCTCTATCACGGTGAGACTCAACTCATGCTCACCAAAGGGGCCACTTTCGAGGTGAAACGTGATCGGGAAAGGGAGAACAATATCAAGCGTACTTTGTGTGGCAATTAGCAGGAGAAGACTGGAACCCAGCCTCTCCCGCCCAATGAATGCTGCAAAGAATGATGGGGAAACGCAAGACAGTACAGACCCCCAATAACACAAAAGATGGAACCAATTCCACAGGCGCGAGCTCGAGACTGTTAACATCGGGAATGAAGAATCTCCTGAGCCCGGTCTCTATCAGTTCGACTCTATCACAGACGAACGTACTGAGTCTTGTTCAACTACTCAAGGAGTACCAAGATGTATTTCCTGGACATACGAGGAAATGCCTGGTCTGGATGAAAAATTGGTCACCCATCACTTACATGTCGATACCTGGATCCAAGCCAATCAAGCAATCTCCGAGGCAATTCAGACATGAAGTAGAGGACCAAATCAAGAACGAAATTCAGAAGCTGCTAGCTGCTGGCTTCATCAGGCCTATTCATCATCCAACCTGGTTAGCCAATGTGGTCCCAGTAAAGAAGAAAAACGGACAGATCCGGTGCTGCGTAGATTTCAGAGACTTGAACAAGTCTTTGCCCCAAGGAATAATTTCCTCTACTAACATCGGCATGTTGTGGACGCACCGCCCAATGGACTGGCATATTCTCCTTCATGGATGAATTTATAGCGGATACAATGAAGATAAGGATGTATAGGCACGATGCGGAAGTAAAACTGACTTTCGGACCCCTGCTTAGCAATTTTTATTATACCGTTATACCCATTCGGTTTAAGAATGCCGTATGGCCGTATCAGCAGGCTATGGCCAACGATCTTTTTGACATGATGCATAAATAGAGTATAAGACTATGTGGATGATAACGTGGTCAAGTCAGCTGCGACAGGACCACCACGAATGTCTTGAGGCAAGTGTTTGAGAGGTGTCGAGAATACAAAGTTGAAGATGAATCCTTTGAAATGTGCTTTCGGTGTCTCTTGAGGTAAATTCACAGGATTCAAGTGACCCTTGAAGGAATAAGGTAGGCTCGTCCAAAGCTAGAATTTATCCTCACAGCTGCCGCCTCCCGAACCGTGAAAGAACTCCGGAGTTTCATGGGCAAGGTAAACTACATTCGACGCTTTATACTGGTCTAGCCTAACTTACCGCCTCATTCACCACCTTGCTGAAGAAAGGAGCCAGCTTTGTTTGGACCACAACCCAACATGAAGCTTTTCGGAAAATTCAACGAATACTATCATCTCCAACCGTCATGAAGTCTCCTGTACAAGGGAAGCCACTGGTCCTCTACACCGCCTTCAGTGACACCGCCGTAGGGGCTTTACTCGCTCAGGAAGACGATGAGGGAATCGAACGTCCCATATACTATTTCAGCCGGATATTGAGAGACGCTGAACCTCGATACCCTGCGAGCGTAAAAGCGTGTTTAGCCTTAATCCATTCCATTCGTAAGTTTAGGCATTACTCGCTATCTAATAGGGTGATACTCGTGTCTAAATCCGATCCTAGCAAAGTTTTTACTTTCAAAGCCGGTCCCGACCGGGAGGACAGCAAATGGCTTCTCCAAATGTCGAACTAGACATAACATGTGCATCGCCTAGAGCTATCAAGGGCCAAGCAGTTGCAGCACTTACTCGGCAAAGATTTCCGGAGAAGGCACTACGTGACTACATGAAGAACTCCTCGGAGAATTTCCTGATCGCCTCTATTCGGGAAGAAGAAGTGTGGCTCTTATATTTTGACGGCTCCGCTACCCCTAGCAAGCAATACTGAGGAGCAGACGTGGTGTTAGTCTCTCCAACCTGAGAAGTATTTTCACATTCCTTCAAGTTAGACTTCAATGCACCAACAACTCGCAGTATATGAAGCTTTCCTCATAGTGGCTTTCAATAGCTAAACAAGCAGAGTCACACGTCTGGAGATAAGAGGTGATTCCAAGTTACCGGTGAATCAAATGAATGGAGTATATGCACTCGAAAGAAGTAACACTAGCCCGTGCACCGATCGTAGCACTGCAGGTTACTAAACTACTTTGCCGATGCAACCATAACCCATGTTGGTCGCAAGCAACAACAAACACGCTGATTGCCTAGCAACATTGGCTTCCAAACCGAAGTTTGAAGGAGCGGAAGAAACCCCGACGGTGAAGAGGAGAACCATAGAATCAACTTGGCTGCCGCAACACAAAGACATCAAGACCGACGATTGGCGAACTCCGATCATTCGAGAGCTCAACAGCTCACTCTCCCAAGGAAAGGTCGGCCTCAAAACCCCGCAAAACTTCTTCATGCTTCATGGTATGTCGTATATCTAATCCGGATGGCTCCCGTCAAGATGTCCTGGGAGGTGACGAAGCACAACTACAACTGATCGTATTCACAATGAAATTTGTGGACAATCACCGGTGGTAACGCTTACCGACGACTTCAACGCTCGGTTATTATCGGCCGAGATGGAGGCTCAATCCGCACTACTTCGAGTCCCGCTCAAATTGCCAGTGCACCACCACACCAATTGGAGATTTTTAATGTGAACCGCACTGGGACTGGAGAGAACCCTACATTAGCTATCTCCGTGATGGGATAATTCCCGCCAGCCAAAAGGACGCCATTAAGATGAAGCAAAGAGCCAAGTGGTTCATATTCCATGAAGGGATCCTCGTATCGCAAGAGCTTCGGGGTTATCTACTCGCGATGCCCTGGCCGGAGAAGAAATCCCAGCCATGCCGAAACAGTACACACGAAGGAGAACATCAAGGGAAGAGGAAACTGCTTCTCCAAATACATGAGAAATACTATTGGTCGACTCATGGAGGACGATGCAGCCGCTTTGTTCAAAGATGTCACAAGTGCCAAATCCATGGGAACCTTGTTCATGCGCCTTCTACCCTCTCGCACTCTATAAGCAGCCCATGGCCGTTTTACACTGGGACTCGGACATTATCGGAAAATCAATCCACCGTCATCGGCAAAGACGAGTACATCATAACCGCGACTGAATACTTCACCAAATGGGTAGAGGCCATTCCCTACGAGGAACCACAGTGAGCAACAATTGCGGCTTTCATTAAAGAATACATCATTTGTCGCTTTGGCGTGCCCAAGCACATCATCACCGATAATGGCACTCCCTTCGCCAACAAGCGTGTGCACGGAATTACTTGAGGAGTATGGCATTAAACAAGTCTTCTCCACCGCCTACTATCCTCAAGGTAACTAGCAAGTCGAGAGTACCAACAAGACATTGATCCGCATCATCACCAACTGGATACACGACAATCCTAGGGAATGGCATGATCGCTGCCAATGGCACTATGGGCATGCATCGACGTCACCCGTAAGCTCCATCAGGGTTTCACCGCACTCACTTGTCTACTGAGCTGATGCAATTCTCCCACAGAGATCGTAATCCCATCAGCCAGATTGCAAGCAAGAACCGGATCCATTGGAACGAGGTCGAAGTCTCCGACTCTAGAATAGCAGTAGTTAGACACTCTGGATTTTAGAAGGAATAAAGCGTAAGAACACGCTCGTGTGTACAGAATCGGATTTCCATGGCATACAACAAAATTGTGAAACCACGCGTTTAAAGTGGGAGATTTGGTTTTGAAAACGGCCAAACATATCCAACAAGACATGTCTCGCACCAAAATTCTCACCAAAATGGGAAGGTCCCTCACGCAAGTCACCAAGGCTTACAATACCGGCTACTACAAGATCATTAAGGTAGACTGAGGCAAGCCGGAAGCAGCTTATCAATGGAAAGTGGCTCAAGGCATATCATGCTCCGACCACCGTCTATCGTGTCAACAATACATGCATTTATTTTCATTACATGTTTGAATCATCAATTATATTCGTAGATGTGTCAATGAAAACCCGTTTCACCAATCAAAAACCAATGAAGTTTATTCCGCAAAGACGTTTAAAAACTTTTGACATGAATGTCATTAACAATAAAGGAATGAAGTTTAGAAGAGGCCGTCTAGAAGATTATAGTTCCTTGAGAGCATCATCTCCAGCCTAGCGTGATATCTTTCCGTTCTTTCTTCAAGTCCTCGCACAGCCCAGCTCTACCTTCTCCGATTCTGCAGCCTGTAGCCTTCTCCTCTTCCAAAATAGCCTTCGCACAGAGAACAACATTTACAAGGATACCAGCTCGATCAACCTTGATGATATCAAGACGCCGCCGCAACTCAACCCACATTGAACTCCATGGATTCACGTGTAGATACCATATTCTCCCACTTTTCAAGGCTTGATTCAAAGAACGTTGCGGATAGAAATACTCTCCATCTCAAGCAATCATGGGAAGAAGGCAGCTATCACGCGGTGACCAAAGCAGAGAACAAGTGGTCCGACCACGTTTCGGTTGCGACATGGCCGTACTTCCTCCATAACTTTGTGTACAAAGGCACAAACTCCTTCCGCACTGCAGAATCCACCGACATCTCTGAGACTGGAGGATAAACATTTCATGCGGACATCGAATGAAAGACCCGCATTTGGATATTCATAAGATGAGATACCCAAGCTCGGCGTCTTCAAGGTTCACAGGGGTAAGCGTATTTGAGTTTGAAGGAAGAGGAGTGGTTAAGTCATCGTCATCAACGATCGTCACACATGTTCCAAGTAGGGATATCTCTCGCAAGAATGAAAGGATTATTTACCCGACCGTTATGAAGAACAAACAATGGTTCGAAAAGGAAGAAAAGACAAACCAGTATGATCTTCTTGACTCGGAGAACACGAGTGGGACCGATCATGAAGCTCGACGCAGGTCGTGCACGTTTAACTGAAGATCCTGGATGGTATGAAGAAGACGATCCACCGTTGTTAGACATGATGGGAAACAAAGTTTTAGCAAGGAAGCTCTACCGCAAAAACGTAAAAATGGTTCGAAATTCTCTACACCGCACATATGCTCGAGGAAACCCTAAAATGATTACGGCGCCCGATGAATGAGGATTCAACACCGACCGAGTCATGTTTTCTGTGAACCCTAATCGAGAATCGAAGGTCATCCGGATTCTAGCGATTCAACCTGCAGTGTAGTAAAGCACCCACACTGAGTTCTAGTCGAAGAAGAATCCTACCCTAGCTCAAGCACCTAAGGGAGGAAGCTCGGTCAGTCAAGACCCGTGACTACACGTGTATGGAGGATTACCCACTGGCCGAACCCTCCAGTAGACTTTCTTTATCTTGTCTTCTTACGTTTATGTATGTCACCATCTCATGCCTACCACACAATAGTGTAACCATTATGTGCTAGGCAGGGACTTAATGTTGATGGTGGATTTTCGCTTAAGGTTAAATTTGTAAAAGACCGAAAAATCATGCGCTCGACATCTTGTAAAAGATAAAGCCATTTATAAGTGTTGGATACTCCCTCACTTAATTCACCAAGAATGGAGCATGTAGCAACAATCCCATTCTCGTGAATACATGAAATTCCTCCAGAGTTGGAGCATGTAGCAACAATCCCGTTCTCGTGAATTTCATATCGGCCTTGTATTTCCAAGTACTCATTATCGAGCAGTGGCATGACGACCGAGTGTTACTCTTGGCTGAGTAACACGAACCTCCAAGCACTATAATGAAACCATGTACGAAATACCCGTACTGAGCCGATTCTCTGTGTGTTATACTAGCCCGAGCCCTCTCGTGTGTTATACTAGCCCGATTGAGCCCTCTCATGTGTTATACTAGTCTGACTGAGCATCCTGATCGATCAGTATCAATCCGGATATGATCTCGATCGCAGTCATCCAACTCCATAAGCATGATTGGATGACCCCGCATCAATTCCATCATCCCCAAGCGGTGTATGGAATACCCACGGCCGACTCCCGCATGGTCGGCCATTGGCCTTTGCTTGCCAAAAGACGTTCATACCAAGCATTATGGACTGGAAAACCCTAAATAAGGGTTTCATGGTATATTACATGTGTCGCAAAACAATCTCAACCATCCATCTTCGCAGGTATAGATGGAGGGTGTAGATGTAGACTCAAGGGGCCCAGAGCATGTCAACACGATCACCGTGGCCCGCCTACACACTTGACCAATCGGTCAGACCAACAATGTTTGGCCGTGACAAAATCATCACCCAAACAAGGAGTGGCGCACGACTTTTGAAAGCCAAAATTAGGGTTTCAAATCATCACGTGCGTCCATCTTCCTAAGATCGAATGGAGGGTCACAGATTAGATTAAGCAAGGGTCGGTCATACCAGAGCATGACCACCGTGGGCTCATCTACCTCCTCATGCGATCGGCCAAGGCATCCCATGCCCGGCTAATCCAAAACGCCCGCCCAAACATGCGCGGTTACACTTCCCAAATTGCAACCGATCTCGACCACTCAACTTCACCTGATGATTTGAATGGCTTAGATCACGTTTTCATGGGATAGTCGGTATAGGTGTGAACACCAGCTCTACCACCTACACCACCGGTATGATCGACCAAGACCGACCAAGATGGGTCGTCTTGAAACGCGTGCGGAGAATGTCATGCGATCTCCAACTCCTCTGCGGCAAGCGATTCGCCGCAAACCGATCTCAACCACTCCTCTTTGCTTGGCCAAATTGAGTGGCCCGGATCGCACCTTCATGGGACTCGTAAGACATGGACGTGTACACCAAAGATGCCATCTACATACACGTCCTGGCTGTCCTCTCCAAAATTCTTCCATTACTTGGTTTCACCAAGTCGAAGAGTCATGCTCGCGCTCTCTCTTCAAAAAAACCCTAATATTCATTAACGGTCGTGCAGATGAGTGTCTCAAAGATCATCTCATCCGTCCAACTTCACCAGCCTTGGTTATACAACCCTGGTCGTGAGTTATTTGGTTAGTGAGGCGTCATTACCCATCACTTTACCACACCATAATGTTGTACCCGCATAAAATACACATGATACTTCACAAGTATCGATCTTCCGAATAACACAAGCTTATTCAATTCACAAGATTACATGCTATCTTTCGTGGATCCACGATCCACACATCTCGCATCATCAATCATGTCACAAACCGGGGATACATACCGGGGTATTGGTCCGAGGTTTACAGGCGAAGGCACAGTGCAACGCGCCATCACAAGAACGTGTCGTGAAGTCATGGACGGTTAGAGATGAACGGAGAAGTGGGCAAGACTCGTGACGACGACAACTCCACTACTCCATCACTCCACTTCCTCCACTTCCCACGAGACGTGAATGAGGCTCAACGACTTGTATAAATAGGTTCTCCGCCTCTATTTCAAACAACAACACAAGTTCAGCACTAGATGTAAAACCAAGTGTTAATACAAAATCGTATTCAAACACCCCAGAGCTTGCTTGCATCAATCACAAGCCTGCTCACCTTCGTTACAAGTCATAAGCAAGCCAACACCTTCACAATCTCAACACCTTCTTCGCTTCCCCTCCCTAAGATCAACCCCATCTCCTTCACTTTGTGACCTAAACAAGTCCGGAACCCGCCATTTCTTGCTGTATCTTGACTTGCACAGACTGATTCGACCCACAAGCACTCACCGCTGCAGTTGCATTTGTTTAA
>JAJJWW010010560.1:0-27630 GCA_023531295.1 Papaver armeniacum | reverse complement strand
GTAGCTTTAAATCGTCTCCTTCTTCATTTCTCTGATTTTGTCTCTCGGTATATGCATTCCTCTTTGCGTATTTATTGTTCCTCATAAGTTCTTACTTGATACTATATCTTTTCTTATTCTCGCACTATTAGTATCGTATAATAATATGATCATAATATCAAATGTGCGGCATTTGCATTGCCTCGACTCTCATTATCATGTACATGTTCGCAAGTTTATCATTTAATCATTCTCTCAAGCTCGCAAGCTTATCATGTAATATTTTTTTTCGATGAAAGATCTCTGTTATGTACATTCAAACTATTTATGTTGAATTTTGTCATTGCGACAAGATCACAGGACGTCTTTACATTTTCATGTATTGACCCACTGATCTTGCCTTATCATTGTTTTTGTGTGGTCTTATTTTGCCTTCCTAGTTAAAGGTCTTATTTTGCCACCCCTCATTTTGCATCATATGATAGGTCTAAATATTCTTGCGAACATAAAATCCCATGACATTGACGTCTTGCGACAAGATCGCAGGATGTCCTTACACTTTCATGTAATGACCCATTGATCTTGTCTTATCATTTCTTTAGTATTTTTGCCTCTGCAGGATATTTCATTTGCGACAATATGATAGGCCTAAATGTTCTTACGAATATAAAGCCCCATGACATTGCCGTCTTGTGACACTTATCGACTCCCTAATGGAGGGTGCCGCCCTTATCATCTCCCCGGTTGCCCCTTCAAGGAGGCGTACATCGGCCATACAAGACTAGCTCCTCCCATCCGGTCTTAACAACAACCAGTTGTTTTCGTGACCTCTTATCCCTTATACCTATGGGTTTATGGTTACGAGACCGCACCCTAAGTGGAGTTTTCTTCTGGCCAGTGCAACATATGCCAAGACTTGCCAAGAATGGCCGAGACACTTCAAATGCCCTGCACTCTTGGCTCAACCGTGTACCCGCGCCTCGAGCATACACCGACTCCTTGGAAGAGACCCTCGAGCGTCCAACTGCAGGTATAACCTTATATATATAGTTGGAAATCCAAGGTATCTCTCCTGGATAGGCTTTCATGGGCCCCAAATCTCCATGACTCGGAGTTCCAGGAGCGGTGTAACCTTTTCACTGAGCCATGTCAAGAGATACCCCTTATATGACGCACTTTAGGTCTTACATTTGCCTCTTACTGAAATATCATTTGCGAACTAGGTGTACGCCATAAAGGTTCGTCCCATTCACTCACTCATTCATTTTTGTCAATTCGTTCAATCATTCATTTTTGATTATCTCGCTCTCATTATCTTTGTGAAATTATCGCATTTCCCTTATCTCTCGCGAAATTATCGCATGTCTTCATTCTTTCATTCAGTCCTTTTCATTCATTCCTTCATTTCTCGCCACTTTTCTTACTCATTCTCATAATATCATATCATTTGAAGCAAAGTAAATATTCAAGAAAATTCTAATACATTATAGTCCTTCCGAAATCTTCGTAGTCATGGAAATCTTATAATTCTGCGGATCGTATCGCGTTTTAGATTCAAATCAAAAATCCTTTATTGTCTATAAAAGAAATATTCTAGAGAAATATAAATTGAAATTTTCGTTTTTTTTTTTTTTTTTTTTTTTTTTGTAACTTTTAAATCTAGAAATCTTTTGTAATTTTGTAGTCTTTATAATCTTAAAATCTTAGTAATATTTTTAATCTTGCTTTATTGAATCGTTTTTTTGTAAATCAAATCAAAAAATTTTTATTTGTTGTAAAAGTAAAATGTTCAAGGAAAGCGGTACTTAGCTTTTGTGGTTTGCTGTTGTTGTCGTCTCTTGCGAAGTATATGATTTGCTTGCGAAGCTAGCATCCTTGAAATGTATAAATGTCACACAAAATATAATTATCTCGCATCAAAAAGAAGTATGAGAAATGAGATTTGAACCCTTGACCTGCCTGTATATGATTTGCTTGCGAAGCTAGCATCCTTGAAATGTATAAATGTCACACAAAATATAATTATCTCGCAGCAAAAAGAAGTATGAGAAATGAGATTTGAACCCTTGACCTTCCTCTTGCATATTCTCGCACTCAACTGTTCTAACCCTCTTCTATTATGCTAAATTAACTTGCTGAAATAATCATCAACTTTCTTCTTGCGAAATAGGGTAAAGTCTCGCGCGAAATTTCGCATAACAAAAATAAATGTGCGAGAAGCAAGAATTGATCCCGTGACCTTCTCGCTTGTATTCATGCCTCCCGACTTAATCGTGCTAGCCTCGCCTCTCTGCGTGTTTCGCCAAATAATTATCTACTTTCTTCTTTTAAATACCCTTGCGAAATTATCAAAGACTGTAGCGGCGTAAACAAACATCTGCTATGTTCGTGGTCGAACGCTCACAAGGTAAATATTTCAAGGGCAAAACTTCTTTATGAACGGGGAGATTCAACCCCGCATACATCATACTCTTCTCTTCACTACATCAACCATCTCGCATCAAGCTTCGCTTACAAAGAAAGCCATACTGCTATCTTCTTATTATTATCTTCCCTAGCGGCCTAGTAAAAAATATGCTGAAAATAAAGAGTGAGGTGAGGTCTGACCTCGCAACTCCAATCTCTTTTCAAAGCATTCCCTTGACCATCTGGGGCTACTTGTTGATTGCGAAGGAAACACACAATGCTATTTTTTCGCACTTGGAAGTTCAAAAATATGCGTATATGGGATCTAACTTTATGACACCATGTTTGTTCTCTTCGCCGAATCCAACCTGCAAGTATCCACCGTCTCGGCGAAACAGAACGCTGCATTCTCGAAACCTGACCTCATCTTCTCTTAATCCAAAACTCGCTAAAATTTGTAAAAAGGAATTCGAACGCACAACCTCTAGTTTATACTATGAAGCCCTCGACCATCCGAGCTAATTTCGACTTGCGAAATAGAGACAACACATATTACTTCAACTACATGTAAAAATTCGTTCCAGTAAAATAATATGCTTCGGTGAAATTCGAACATGCGTCCTAACACTTGCTCTGTACATCCTTAACCAACTACTTCAGCTAGTCTTTGTGAAAGAAACACATATTGCCACTTTATTATTCTTCCTATCTTTTTAGTAGTAGCTCTAAAAATGTGAAAAATATTGAGCTTTACGAGAATTGATCACGCGAACTCTAACTCCACGGGAGAATTCGAACTTGCGACTCTTTGTTGTTCATTCAACTCTTGAACCATCTTTGCGAATTCCTGTTCATGACAGTAAATTGCAGCTGTCTCGCCTCTTATCTTCTCCCGTCTTTCTTTAATTTCTTTCACATTTGCCTTCTTCTCCTGAACATGAAAATTTTCCATTGAAACTTTAGTTTTCTTCCCCGAATTTCACCACAACAACTAATATTATTATTATTAATATTATTAATATTTTTTTTATGTCTTTAAATTATTGATGATGTTTTCTCCCGAAAGTGTAACTTCTTCCATGAAATTTCCGTTTTTGCTCCCGAAACTTTAAGATCTAAAAATAAATATGAACAGAGCTAATTTTCATGGAAATTTCTTGATCCAACAAGTTACGCGGAAGGATAAATCCTTTACTCCTCCCTCGTTTCTAGCGCATATGTAGTTGCGGAAATCCTACACTACACCCTCATAATATTTTGTAGATCTAAATCTTATTAATCACCTAAATTTCAAATACAAGTGCTAGAAATATAAATTGACACAAGGATTTTTGCATGGTTCTGATCAATGTGATCTACATCCATGGTTCTTCACTATGATTTTTGAGGTTACATAAGAATTAGATTTACAATCTCCATTAATGGATATTTTGTAGAGCTCAAGATCTAATTGTAGGGAAGAAGATGATAAAGAAAATAAATCTCTTCTAAAAATATCTCTCTCTCCTACCAAAATTATTCCTCCTTTTATCTCTCTCGCTCTTCTTTATATAAGTTTACATAAGGGATGACACCATGTACACCAATACTTTAATTTCGGATTTACCTGCGTCATTTTACAGGAGTATAAATGTTAAGTCTCATATTAATTTAGCTTTTCAGCAACATTCTTCGCGGCTTTCATATTTCATCACCACTATCTATGCATAAACATCAGCCTCGCGACACTCGCAGCGTCATTGGTGAGGCTCGCAGCATGTCCTTGCCGCGACATTCGCTCCCTGATAGATGATTATGTGTCTATTTGATCTTCAATTTTCTCAGATTGTTAAGATCTATTTTTATACTTATTTTGGTATTTTATGTTTTTGTGTGCTTTTGGAGAAAATAAGCTTTCAAGGAAATTTGGCTTGAAAAAGCGGTTTTTGCCATACCGTGGAGAAAATTACTATTCGCACTTAAATGGATAAGGGGGCACCTCAATTACTAAGGGGTACCCACTTGTTATTTGCACCTCAGCATCCCAAAGAGCTACTCGCTAAAAGCACCATTACTTTGGATAGGGCTGTCTCATCTCCTTCATTTGAATTCTCAAAATGGGGAACTTTGGACATCGTAAGTTCGGGCTTGGGATTTGATTTTTGGGGGCAACTTTAAACGAGATTCAACTGATTTTTTATGGGCTGACTTATCAAGAGTATACAAGGTTGCTTTGGTCCATTAGAATCGATCGAACCAGGGCCGATCACCGAATTTGAAGAAAACAAAAGTACTTGACTGTTTTGAAAGTAATGCGGATAAGAACGACTCGGATCTTCGCTTGTTCAAGTTATACAAAACAAGAGAATATTTCTACCAAATCAGAAAGACTTGATAATAACAAAGAAAGCCGTGAAGCAAAAAGGAAGAACATCCATTGACTTCCTATAAAGAATATAGAAGATAAATTCATACTTTCAGATTTTTAGGGTCTCGTGTGTATATATAAGAGTCGTCCGAGTTAAAGCAGGGGAGTGGAGACTTTGGGGAGAGTTTCGGGGATTGGGAGAAGCAGCAGAGGGGTGATCGGGAAGTTGCATGAAAGTACCCTGCTGCTGCTACACCTGAAGAACACGAAGAACAGACGGCCAGAAACCGTCGTTCTTCAACAGTGTAAACGACTCGCGGTTGTGGGTCGTAGTTGGAGGCAGACTTAAATGAATAGTAACGACTGACATAAAGATGTTATCGCTTCTCTAGAACAATTAGGTTTGTAACACTTATATCCGTTACAAACCCGGTTTTTTATTTGATATCTCTCCTTTTCATCATTTGTAAGCACCTTTGAGCAATAAAATCATATTTTGAGCGTGTTTCCAACATGATGAGCTAAACCCCATCTCTCGGGACGACTGATCTGAGTTGAATTTCATCATGTGGTAAATTAAATTAATTCCTTAATTACTTTTTGCACCGATTATTAATGATTTATGATTTCTATTAATTATTTGTTATTTTGTCCGATGTCGCATGCTTAGTTTAAATTACTTTTGATGCGCTATGCTTACTACTTACGTATAATGTTTATGAAATCTACTTTGGCAAAGAATAGAGTTAGTGTTTTTCTATTTTGAGCTATACTGTCAGATTAATTTCGAACCATCAATATGAAAGTTAGTAAAACCGGAAATCCTGAACTCCCTTCATCCCGTGACACATTTTGTATATATTTTCTTTATTAATTTCAAAATCAATCTCTTCAAGTCCGAGTTCGTGGTATTACCCTATATAAAGGGCTAAGTGAGTCTCATTGTGGGGAGGATCTTTTTAGAATTGTTAGGCAAGTCATTAGAGAGAGAAAGTTTAAGAGTGTTTTAACTTCTAAGTGTAATTTATCTTCCTTCACGTAAATATTTCATGAATTCAATCAATAAATGTTCTTGACCTTATATCTTCTAATGGATTAATTAAGCAAAATCGATAAGGGGTGTAGTGTGGGAAACCTCGTTACTACACAGAAGTCATGTGAGTCGACCTCATAATCTTTTGTCGTAGGCCCGTAAAAGAACCGCTCAAAATAATCTTAATTTCCAATATAGTGTTTCCAATAGTACCCTTTGAAAATGAAGATAGTTATTCACATAATCAAGATGACGAGGTTAGAATTGTTAACACTACTTGTTTAGATGAGGTTCGACCATTTTCATGTTATTATGATGACTATGATATGATAGTGGCTCATGAAGAATCTGAAATATATAGGCATAGTGATCAGGAATTTGTTACTCCAATTGAGCTTTACAATGATAATATTATTTTTAGTTCAAATCCAAATAATTTTAATAATTATTCACCTATTCAAAAGGATGAGGATTTGAATAGAGATACCACTGTTTTTAGACGATGTAGTATTTCCCTTATGATTACGAAGATGATGATAGTTTTGAGGAACGAGTTTATTCTGAGAATACTATTTTAAAGTCTAGCGATTTAGAAACATTAGCCTTAGACAAAGAAGATAGACTCGAGAGATCTCAAATATGAGTGAGGATGTACTCCCAATTATAACTTAAAGAATCAATTGACCATTTTCAGAATCACGACCTAGAAATTAGGAGATTGTGACTAGTCTACCTAGAGACACCGAAAACTCTAAGTTTGTGGGTGATTATCATTCTCCATGTGCTTTACCTTGACTCTTATAAGAGATCCCCACTTGGGGACTTGATATATGTTCCTCAACCATTATGCCATTACTTTCATACTTGTTTTCCCGAACCTAGTGATGTCCATAAGGAAGTTCACTGTTAGAAACCCATCCTCTCGTTGATGTGGTTTATCCAGGCTATGATACCTGGATTGACTTTGTTTTCCCACCAAATATTTTTCTACCAATTATGGGAACGTATAAGTTTCGATGTGTCAATTATTAAGTTTTGAGACTAAACCTAAGTACTTTAGGATATTAGAATCGACACATTTGTGCTTAAGAATGACCACCACTTTCATTGTGGTCAATTGTGTGAGTCAAAACTGATCGACTTTAAGGATCCGCAATTATTCAAAGTATTATTATGTGCTTCTAAGTTTTTACTTGAGTTTTCCTGCACTCTAATACATAAACCTGATCTTAGTTTAAGGAATTCCAAACGATGAAAATATTGTATCTAGACCCTTTCATAGAGCTCCGAACTCCGAACTACGGCTAGATGTAGTTCTCTTAAACAAGAAACTAGACAAGGGTGTGCTTTATTTGTTTATTCTCTTGGCATGTTGCAGATTCCTTTTACTTGTGATAACTTTATTTGGTTTGATGACCCACACATATTCCGGCTATTACTTTATGATTTTATGAGGTGACTAATCCTTTCTTAGTCCGGTCAAGACTTCAAACTTAGCACTTCTGGGAGGTAACCAACATTCATACGACACGGTAATATCTTTCCTTATCCCTTTTGCTTTAAATGGTAATGTTCTCTCCTTGTTCATTCTTTTAATTTTATCTTTTAGAACATTGAGGACAATGTTAGATTTAAGTGTGGGGGTATGGGAGAAACTTTTAGTTGCGATAAATAAACTCCAGAGCCTAGAAATTTATGCTTATTAAGGATGACACTAACCAATCTAAGTGGATGGAAGCATCTTGGTTGTAGGAGTTGAGGAACCAATCGGTTAGGATGGAAACATCTAAAAGAGTCTATTCATAAAAGCACATAGCTCGTGTGTTAGAAAAAAACATGGTAGTTTCGCCATATCTCGTTGAATCCTTTTCACTGCTTTTATTTTGTTTTCTTTAAAATATGTTTCTCTAAGTGATTAGGTGGGGCAATACGAATCAAGTTATTACCACCGCTAGGGTGAAATAGAGTGACCGAGATACCAAAAAATAATAATTATAACATAGTATTTTTGTTTTACTTTCTCTTTAGTTCCTTTTCATATTTTTCTTTTAGAATTTTCTTCGTACTCTTGTTGCGCGATGATTTTTAATCGAGGAGGATAGGTCCAGGCCTCTTGAGAATGCAGTTATGGACCACAATATCAGAGATTCGAACAAAATCGCCTCAGTATGAAAATTTATCAAAGATCACTACGAAACGATGATTATTCACATGGGTACCAAATTTACCATCTGGATGATTTGTCACATGTCAAATTTTCAACCAGTAACATAGCTGATTTGGAAAGACGATTAGAGTTACTAGATAAACAGAGATCATATGAAAATAGTAGTCTAGTTTATAGTAATCGTGTTCAAAAAAAATACTTTTTGATTATTCACATATGTACCAAACCCAATACAATGGGGATAATTATTTGCATGAGGTGGATGAACAACCTTTGAATCAAGGTAATAAAGAGGTTTTTGACAATAGGAATTTGAGCTCGAAGATAGCTTAAGGATGTTAACCCATAATACATTACAAATTAGTCGAGAAACTTCTCACCTTCAAATGTACCACTCAAAAAGCCTTAGAAAACCTTGAATATCAAGCAGGTCAAATGACTAGACAAAATGGAGGAGGAACAGAGCTGGTTCCCAAACCGCCTTAATCCCAATCTAATTGTACTCAGTATATTGATTATTCTTCCGAGGAAGAAACCAATGATGATCTTCTTGTAGAAGTTTTGAGTGGAAGTGAGAATACCCAAGACTCTCAAAATTCGATAATTATGATGTGTAAGAACCCGCATATTTAGAGGATGCTAATGTTGAGTGTAATGACTCAAAGGAGATAGATGTTCATAATGAGAACCTTCTACTCATGATAATCGATCATACTCGTTGCACCATGAGCAACTTTTGCCGATTCATCTTGTGTTAGAAAAAACAAGGTAGTTTCGCCATATCTCGTTGAATCTTTTTACTTATGTTTTTATTTTATTTTCTTTAAAATATGTTTCTCTAAGTGATTAGGCGGGGCACACGATTCAAGTTGTTACCACCGATAGGGTGAAATAGAGTGACCGAGATACAAAAAAAGAGAAAAAAAAATTTAGACCTGCACTATCGTGACCCACCGTAATAAATTTAATAAAGTCGACCACCGGTGCCTTGTATGCCACCGAGTCACCTTGTGAGATCGATTATCGACTCATTGGTTCCCTTTATATATGCCTATGTGTTGATATTAGTCCGCATCAAAGATCTCACCATTAGAATAGGTTTATTTTGGCATGGCCTTCTCGTAGATAGATATGGGACACACCGCTCACCTTAGTCAACATCAAAAACATCTACATTTTTCTCTACATCCATCTTCTTAATCTATCCATGTGATTGGGTGACTCGGTTATGATGTACAGGAACTATCCGAGTAGAGCTATGTCACTTATATATGAATTTTAGTATGCTTGAGTGCAAACTCGTGTACAACAATTGGAATTTCGTATCGTACTTCCTCCCGTAGTCAATAAGTATGCCAACCAAGGAGATTCTTTAGTGTCTTCCAAGGTTCTCGCGTGAGATAGCTAGGGTCCTGGAGTGTAAAGGTTTTGTGGGTATATCTCTTGTGCCCTCCCGAGATTGTAACTCGGCCACTAGGGCCACCTAGGGGTTTAAAGGCTTGTTGGATACGCTAAATGCAACCGACGATGTTTATGATAAATGAAGTTAGGATTTTATTTTATTTTTTAGATATGATTTGGTCGAGGACTAGCAAATAATAAGTTTGGGGTATTTGATGGACATATGTATGTATCTAATATGATCTCAATTATGTGTATTGTTAGTGCTCGATTTTGTACTTATTTTGGCATTTTATGTTTTTGTAGGTATTTTTGGTAAAATAAGTTTTTGGGAGAAATTGGCTCTAAAAGTGGTTTTTGTGCTTGTTCTCGCCAATTAAATACCCAAGGTTGGTAAGGGCGAGATTCAGAAGCACATTTGGACCCGAAATATAAGGTCCCTTCAAACCAAAGGGAAAGACGCACCATTTGTCGTCTTTAGAGTGACGAGGAATATTATTCTTGCCGAATGCCAATCAATATCCCGTATGAGTATTCTATCGCTGCAACATTTTCTTTCCTCTTCAAGCGAGTACCCCAGCGAGTTCTATCATTTTTCATGTTTATTACTTCGTAATTTTCAAAGAAACTCTGTACTGTATACTTTTCAGCGAATATTTCTAAATCCTCATGTAGGATTCAAATATCGCACAACATATTTTCTTAGCGTGAGAGATTCAATTATTTCCTTAACTCGCGAGATGAGCTTGCGAGATTCATTATTTTCCATAACTCAAGTAGAAGATAGCAAGACTCGCGAGAGTGTCTCGAGAGAAGATAGCAAGACTCTCATGAGAGTGTCTCAGAGAAGGTAGCAAGACTCTCGCGAGAGTGTCTCGAGAGTATAAAGCAAAGACTGAGAGAATGTCCCGAGAGAAGGTAGCAAGGCTCGAGAGAGTGTCTCGAGAGAAGGTAACAAGACTCGAGAGAATGTCTCGAGAGAAGGTAGCAGAGCCTCGAAATCATTAAAGGGCTCGCGAGAATATGAGCCATGTGAGCTGTCATCCATTATGTAAACACCTATATAAAAGAAGAGAGGGAGAGAGAAAGGAGGACACTTTTTAGGAGAGAGAGAAATATTTTGGAGAGAGATATTTTTGGAGAGAGATTTATTTTCTTTATCATCTTCTCCCCCAAATAATTAGATCTAGAGACTCTACAAAATATCCATTAATGGAGATTGTAAATATAATTCTTGTAACCTCAACAATCATAGTGAAGAATCGTGATGTAGATCACATTGATCGAACCACGTAAAAAGTCTTATGTGTCTATTTAAATTTCTAGCTCTTATATTTGGAATTTAGATAATTCATAAGATTTAGATCTACAAAATATAGTGAGGGGTGTAGTGTGGGATTTCCATAACTACATATGCGCTAGAAACAGGAACTGACGATTGGTTGATCCAAGAGAAATTTGTGAAGTTAGTCATTGAATACAGTTTTCTTTTATGAGTCTTTAGGTTATGAGAGCAAATATGGAGATTTCACCGAAATTTCATCCACTCAACAACGAACAACATCAAAAGTTCATCAATAGTTGAGAGAAATCAAGTAACAGAGGGGAAGAAGTTAAGTCAAATTGACAAATTGCTCAACAGAGACAAATATTTTCATTTTTCTTTTATCCGGTATACTAATGCTCAGATTTGGAAATTTTGAGACTAAATGAAAGAAGCGAAGTGTGATGGCCAGTTTCATATGCATGACCGGTGTGAAGGAAGGATGGATTTAGTTAGCTGACCAGATTTTTCATCAATGTGTACCATTAAATAAGCTAAAGAATCAGATTCATATGCTACAAGATTAGTATGAAGATTCGCTAATTCAGAAACACGAAGTGAAATAATACTCGCAAGCAGCAAAATTATCTCGTCACATTATTGTTCCCAAGGGAAAAACGTGAAGTTACAAAGACATTTACGTTCTCGCGAAGTAAATGTCATTTGGAGTCAAAACAAACAAAGAGACGTGATGGTATGGGATAGTGATGTCGATGAAGATAAGAAAGGAAATAAGGTTAGACGAGTAACCAATGGAGAGATAAACGAGGTTATAGTAATCAAAGGAACATACCAACTTACAACTAAAGAGAAGACATGCAATAATCGAGTCAATTTAAAGAAGATACCAACTATTCTAGCGAAGACAAGAAGATCAAGGAGCCACCATTCCACTTTCAAGGATAGTAGGCAAAGTTAAACAAAGTAAAATTTTGAAGAACAGACAGACGAAGCTTACTTCAATCGTAAAACCAATGAAGTCAAGCCAATCTTTTGACAAAGAAGAAGGGTTTCGTGAAGAAGGGTTACAAGAAATTAAGATTTACACCATACACGAAGTCAATATGCCCGAAAGTGATTAGGGAGACAGACTTGAAAAATGCCACAACAAAAAGGGTCATCAAGAAAGTACATATTTCATTCGAACGACTTTTCCAAGAGCCAAGAACATCATAATCAAAAGGGAGTGTTTTTATCCTTTCATCTTCGGTTTTGAAATTGATACATTGATTTATTTAAACTAAAACCTAATATTATTTAAACTAAACCGTATAATCATCGGGTAATGATCATTAATATTCAAAGAAAGCATTATTTATGATGAAGAGGATACACACAAGCCACGCTTAGTCAACACACACAAAAAGATTTGAATGATGAACCTGGTGATGTTGAAGCAACATAAAGTCGCACGAAAGAAGCAAGAGATGAAGAAGGAGTAGCAGAATGAAAACCAAACAGATTTCCATTAACAAATCTAGAAATGCATAAGCGGGAATGAGAGAAGAAATAAGAATTAACTCAAGCAAATCAATATAACACACAAATGAATCAACTAAGGCCAATAAACTATCTCGTAAAGAAGGAATAAATCAAGGAAGGAGTTAGCCATTCCAAAGAATATCGACAAAGTCGATAACTTGTGAAAAGATTAATATCTCAAATTTCAGGTGTGTTAACATCACGAACTTCGCAAGACAAACAAAAGTCAAGAAACATTAGCAAAGAAAAGATACAAAAGAGAGACAAATACTACTTCACATTAAACTCGAGAATCAACTTTTGACTAGCCCCAGCGAGGATCTCGCAGAGTGAAGGAAAAGAAGAAGTTGCCGAGGGAGAAAAGAAAGAATAGAAGGAAAAAGATCAAGAGAAGTTCAGCCAAGAGAATAACTTACAAAGCCTCGCGTAATGTCACGACATGTTAAGAACAGAAGGAAGAAGAAAGGACAATGGAAAAAATTATACAAGGGGTGATAACATCAAAATAACTTTTGTGAATTTTACAACACTTAGAAAATAGGTGTAGGATCATAATATCGCAATACATAGGGCTCGCGGGATCAGTAAACGACGGTACCGCGAGGGAGTCGCAGGAAACTAAAATAAACGACGCGATGGGAAATAACGACACACAAAATAGCTGAAAGACATGGAATCTGGCGAGGGTTAAGAAGTGTCGCGAGATTGAATAGTTGTACACCGGCGACACTTCTCGCGAGACATTCCCGAAAATAAAGGATAGCTTAGCTGTCACCCACTATGTATTACCCTATATAAAGGGTCGAGTGAGTCTGTAAAAGGGAGAGGATCTTTTTAGAATTGTTAGGCAAGTCATTAGGAGAGAGAAAGTTTAAGAGTGTTTTAACTTCTAAGTGTAATTCTATTTTCTTGTGTAAACACTTCATGAATTCAATCAATAAATGTTCTTGATCTTACATCTTCTAATGGATTAATTAGGCAAAATCGAGTAAGGGGTGTAGTGTGGGAAATCCTGCTACTACATATGCGCTAGAAACAGGGAGATCACCGACAAAGGAGAGAAGATTGGGTAATTAAAATTGTTTGAATCGTAAAAATGAGAAAGAAAAACTTTTAGATCTGATGAAAAAGATATGGCATACAACATGTATGAGAGTAATGGTTAACGAATTTCATGAAAATATCGAGGAAGGATACACAAACGAGATTTTGAAGGAAAGAAGATTACGGATCGAGAAATAACGCTACCTTTGAAAGATTGGGAAAAGCAAGAGATAACATTCACTACGGAGGAAATATCAAAAGAAAACTTGGATCACATGTCTCCACCGGTGATTGCAATAAACGTGTATAAGGAAGGAGAGAATCGGGAGAATACGATGAAAACATGGGTAATGAAATGAGTTTTAATCGATACAGGAGTCCGGTAAACATCATGTTCTATCACGCTTACAAAAAGATGGGATATAAAGACGAAGATATGATTTTCAAGCGGCATACAATATTCAAGGTTTTGGTAAATCCATAACAAAAGTTAAAGGGGAGATAAAAATACGTATTCCGTTAGAGGAATCAAAACACAGTGACATTGAGTGTGGTGGATATGGAATCACCATACAACATGTTACTAGGGAAGACCATGGGTACATGCAATAAAAGTCAGACGTCGACGCTTCATCAACGTATCAAGTTCCCTACACCAACCGGAATCGAGACCGTGAGGGGACGCCAAAGGAAGAATATATTATCAAATGAAGTAAAATGTTGCGAGGAACAAATAAACAAGCGAAAGAACATATCAAAATACCGCAAAAGATGGCGAGGGTAACTAAGAAAGAAGAAGAATTCAGAGTATACATGATAAGAGCAAAGGAAGGAAAAGGCATACCCGGCGAGATCTCTGAGAAGAAGATGATCTTGCGAAAGAACCAAAAGGACCAACCCCTATGGGAGAACCGAAGGCCGATTCATGCGTAACAAACCAAAGAAGTGAATATTGAACTAAGGAAAATCCCAAGATGCTAAAGATTGGAACTAGCATGGAAGCAGATGAAGAGAAAAGAATCGTAGATCCGTTAAGATTATAAAGACATCTTCGCGTGGGGATATGGATGAAATGCCTGCTATAGATCCGTCGATCACTCACAAGTTAAATTGATAAAAATGTGAAGCCATTTAAACAAAGAATTAGAAGATAGCAACAAAGATATCACTCGTGACAAGAAGAACTCGCAGAAGATGCCGATTTGAATTATTAGACAAGCAAAATACTTTCGAGTGGATAGCTTAATATGGTTATAGTTCCAAAGAAGAACAAGGGAATAAGGATTTGCATTGATTTCACCGATCTAAATAAAGCTTGCCCTAAAGACAGCTTTTCCATTACCGTACATCCCACAAGCTAGTCGAATCTGGCGGTCGAATGAAAGAGTATCATCGCCTGATGGATACAAAGGTTACAATCAAATTCTCTCGCCGAGGAAGACCAAGAACACACCGCTTTCTTCGCTCCAAGAGGTTTATACCGTTATACTAAAATGCCGTTTGGTTTGCGAAATGCCGGAGCAACGATCAAAGGATGGTAGAAAATGTATTCGCAGAATGGATACACAAAACACTAGAGGTATACGAGATGACATGCTAGTGAAAAGTAAAAAGGTAAGATCACGTGCAAGACTTGAGAGAAATTTTTGAACAAATGAGGCGCTTCAACATCAAAGTCAATCCAAAAATGTACCTTTTGGAGTTGCGTCAGTGGAAGTTCTTGGGTTACATTATATCAAAAGAAGGAATACATGTTGACCCTGAGAAAGTAAAAGCACCATATATGCCGACACCAAGATGCAAAAAAGATGTTCAAAAGTCAATGGGTTACTAGCATCGCTAGGAAGGTTCATTTCATGGCGGTCATCTGATAAATGTAAACACTTTTTCGCAAGTTCAAGAAAGGGTCGAAATTTAAATGGACTATGAATGTGAAAAGGCTTTACAAGGGATCAAAGAGCATTTAATGGATATATCCATTATGCATATGCGTAACCAGAGAGGAATTATTAATATATCTCGCGACAACATCGCATGCCTTAAGTGCGCTTTACCGCGAATGGACGCAGAGAAAAAACCAGTCTATTATATCAGCAAAACTTTTAATGCTCACAGAAAGAAATTATTCAAGATTGAAAAATTAATCCTGGCGTTAGTCTATGCGCCGTTTAAACTTCGCATATATTTTCAGGCACATACTATTAAAGTGGTGACAAAGGTACCAATTGAGTCGAATGAAAATTCAAAAGATCGTGAAGAGTCGAAAGGTGGAATGCTCAAATAAGCCATTACAAACTGAAATATGAAATATTATCTTCAACAAAGTCACAGGTTGTCGCAGACTTTCTGGCAGAGTTTCCTTTGGAGGAAGATGAAGCAGTGGATGAAATGATGGATGTGGAAGAAGAGCATGGAAATCCAAAAGATTTGTTAACTGAGCCGATCTATGGAAATATTAGTGGATGGATCATCCAATGGAGAAGGTAAAGGAGTGGGAATTGTTGTGATTTCGCCTGCATAAGCAATAAGTTAGCTTTCGCTTAGATTGGAATTTGAGTCTACCAATAATGAAACGGAGAGTATGAAGCTATAATACATGCTCTACAATTCGTAATAAATGAAATCGAGAATGTGAGGATCACCAAAGGACTCGCAATTAGCAATTTGTCAAATAACAGAAGTATGCTACAAATGATCCATCTCTACAGAAATATAGGAAGCTTGTAGAAGTGTTGACAAAGACATTTATACCAAAAATAAAATGGAGGCACATATCAAGGAGAGATAATAGACTCCTGCAGACGCTTTTGCCTTTATATCAAGTATGATGACAAACACCCAACCGCGAGGAACATCAAAATACGTACGCCATCAAGGCGCCATCAATTAATAAAGAGGAAGGACAAGAAGCGATATAATGATGGTGGTAGATGAAATGCAAGGTCGCGAGGAAGATTGGAGAGTGGAACTTCACGCGTACTTAATGAAAGGCGAGGTACCAAGAAATAGATTGGAAGCACACAAGTTAAAAAAAGCCGGCAACAAATTATGAATTACGAGATGGCGTGCTTTATCGACGTTCTTTGAGGGACCCTCACTTCGTTGTCTATCAAGGAAAGAAGGAGAAACCATATTGAAGATGTCTGCATAGTGGGGATGCCTAAAATCACAAATGGGAGATCTTGGCATATAAGGCAAAGACGCAAGGATATTATTGGCCATATATGCATGAAGACGCGAGAGCAATATCCAAAGGCCGCGAAGATTGTCAAAGACATGGGAAGAAGATACATGCACCGGAGCACAGCTTAAATTCTTCAAGAAGTGTGTGGCCTTTTGGAAAATGGGGTTTAGACATTGTGGGACCATTCTTACCGGAACAGATGAGAGAAGATACTTAATCGTCGCAATGTAGACACTTTCACAAAATGGTCGAGAGGTGAAAGCGGTCCAAAGACATTCACGATAAGGATATTTTTACTTTCATATTTGAAAATATTATATGTAGATTTGGGATTCCCCGCACAATTGGTATCTCGATAACTGAAACATGTTTGAAGGGCAAAATGTAGAGTTGCTACTTAATGCATTTCGAGATAAGATGTGGAAAATCAACTCCATTATATCCACAAAGCTAATGGTCAAGCGGAGGCAACAAACAAAACAATTGCCGATATATTGAAGAAAAAGTTGGAAGGACACAACAAGGGATGGTGCGAACAAGTACCCAATGCAAGATGGGCCTATAATACAACTAGAAGAGAAGCCACCAGGAATGTCCCCTTTTTGCCTAACTTATGGAGTTGAAGCAAGATTCTCCCGAGGTCGTGATTCCGACAACCAAAAAGAGGTCCTGGGAGAAAAATCTTAGCGCAGGCAATATTCTAATCAAGTTGGATGAATTGGAAGAAAACGAAAAAAGCCTTGCGACACATGGAGAATTATCAAGACTCAAGAGAATATAACAAGCGTGTGAAAATACGTGAGTTCCAACCCGAGAGACTTGGTGTTGAAACCCCAATATATCAACGTGAAAACGAGGCAAGTCGGCGAGAAAATGGGATGGACCTTATATCATCAAAGAGGTAGTTGGACAGGGCATATAGATTGATGGACCCCGAAGGAAGAGATGTGGGACAAAAATTGGATAGACCATGGAATAGGTTATATCTAAAGAAATATTACCCGTAATAATGGGAGAGGAAAAAGGAATCAAGATGAAGTAATTCTTCACGGATATTTGCGACATTCAAGAAATGCAGAGAGAATCCGCGAAGATCTCGCGACAAGAATAACAAAAAAAGTCATGCATGGCTTAACAAAACAACAAGAGATAAGGAATGATTAAATGAATAAATTGACGGTGTATCTCGCAGACAAAATAGCAAATGATGAAGAATGATTAAAAAGAATGAATGAATGGGACGAACCTTTATGGCGTACACCCTAGTTCGCGAATAACATTTCGTAAGAGGCAAATGTAAGACCTAAAGTGCGTCATAAAAGGGGGTATCTCTCGACATGGCTCGGGGAAGGTTACACCGCTCCCGAAGCCCGAGTCATGGAAATTTGGGGCCCATGAAAGCCTATCCTAAGAGGTACCTTGGATTCCCAACTATATATGTAGGTTATACTCGGTTGGGCGACCGAGGGTCTCTTCCAAGGAGCCGTGTGTATGCTCAAGGCGCCGAGGTACACGGTTGAGCTGAGTGCCCGGGATGGATGAACCTACCCCGGCCATTCTTGGCAAGTCTTGGCATATGTTGCACTCGCCCAAGAAAACTCCACTTAGGGTGCAGTCTCGTAACCATAAACCATATAGGTATAAGGGATAAGAGGCTGCGAAAACAACCGGTTGTTGTTAAGACCCCATGGGAGGAGCTAGTCTTGTATGGCCGATGTTTCGCCGCCTTGAAGGGGCAACCGGGAGATGATAAGGGCGACGCTCTCCATTAGGGGGGTGTCAAAACACGCAAATGTCATGAGGCTCTGTTTCTCAAGAGAATTTAGGCTCGTCATATTTGTGCAATGATCCCTACAGAGGCAATAATACTAACGCGAGGGTAAGGCGAGATCAATGGGTCTTTACATGAAAGTGTACGGACGTCCCGCGATTTCGTCGCACGACTCGGCAATGTCATGGAACTTTGTTTTCGCAAGAAGACTTAGGTCTGTCATATTGTCGCAAATAAAACATCCCGCAGAGGCAAAAATACTTGGAAAATGATAAGGCAAGATCAATGGGTCATTACATGCGAGTGTAAAGACGTCCCGCGATTTTGTGATGAAAGGTGGCCGGGGAGGACCTGCAATTAGGGAGGTCTAACTCGGAAGACCACACAAAAATGATAAGGCAGGTCAATGGGCCTCTCGATTAAAATGTAAGGCGGCTGCGACTGTCGCAGAAAAGAAAATTAAAATCAAATCCCTAATTGGGATAGATTTACTTAATAAAATATTCAATGAGCAACTACGCTCACACAGAGGTATTAACTAAGAAAGGAAGAAAGAAATATGGGAATTACTCCATCAAAGAGTTAAATCGTTCACACAAAAAGAAATTCTGGCAAATTACAAAGAGCATTTAACTCTCCACATCAACATTATCAAATACAGAGGATGGTTGAGACTTTTCTGCGCCTTTATCGCCTCTCGCCTCCTCCAATTGGTTGATTTTCATCGAAATGTTTTCATTACCTTCGTTCTCGCCGATGCCTGGATTTTCATTAGGAGTCTTTTTACTTGGATCTTCATCGACTGACTTCCTTATCGGAGATCTTCGCCGCTTTCATATTCATAATCACTATCCGAGCATCGAACTTCATCATCACTTACTTCCAAAGGAGCGACGTGAATAGGATCAAGAGACTTCGACAAAGAAAATGTTATTCACAAGAACTTCCGCCTTTAGAGGGAACCGTAATGCCTTTGACGATTCTTACTATCAATGTCCTTACAATAAGACATATAATCAAATCTTCGCTCTCCGCACTCAGCGAGAACGAGCAAGATGCGAGGAGAGTAGTCCATTTTCCTTGCGAATTTTAGAATAATCGACTCCGAGGGTGGAAATAGTGGAGCGAAGCTTTCTCTCGAGTCCTCATAACAAATACACAAGATCGAGAAAATTCTTATCGAACATTATTGGCATTTTCAGGGTAGTAAAGCATTCATGGAATAAACACATAAATTAAGATAGTCAAATAATTTGACTACCTTCCTTTTGAGAAGAAAGATGTTGAATTAAAGTGCGAAATTATTCCCCAAGCGGTCCATGACATCATCAAATGAATCTCCCACTAAGCCTTTCACCGAGATCGCAAATTCTTTTCATTGGAAACAAGTATGGAGTTTTCGTCAGCTGTAGTAGAGTTGGATTTTTTCTAAATTGACACATTGTTCTTGGAATTGCTTCGCTTTTACACTCAACGTTATTCTACCTTGAATAAGTTTATCTCTCAGATAATTTCTTCAAGTTGGTTTTTCAAAGTATGTTTAACTTGTTCGTGTTCTTCACATAACTTTTTGACAAGCATCATATTGCTCATGAATAGTTCGCCACCTTATTCAACAAAGAACGCTTTCTCTTGCGAAAGAGTTCGATTCTCATCTCGATAAAGTTTGCAACTCCAAATCGATTTAGTCAAAGCATAAGAGAGGCGAGATAAATCATTACTTAACAAGTCTTGCTTTGCGATAAATCAAGATTCTCTTTCGACAAATTATTTATTTGATCAGCCGCATAAGTATGAAGATTATCTAAGAGATTATATTGCTCCATCCAACCATCTCTCTCAACTCGAACTTCTTCAACAATGGACTCCATCCGATATATCTCCATTATTCGTTTCTCGGTTTAATGCTTGAGGGCGAACAAGAATTTGAGTTGTAAAAAAAAAAAAAAAAAAAAAAAAAGGGGGAGGGAGTTGCAAGACTATACCTTTTAACTCCTCATTTTTTCTCAAAAGATTGTCACGATCCAAACAGAGGTTGTGAAATTTACGATTTTCAAGGTGAAAACTATTGCACTTCGCGGTCATAACTTGGAGATCATCCTTCAACTTATTAATCTCTTGAACCAAAGATGCTTGCGAGACCTTATCGTGTACCAAGGTGCTTGCTTAAAATCTCGGCAGACGTTGGATTTGACAGGATCAGCAGAAGTCTTTTGGCATCATTCACGAGATCCGAAAAGAACCTTAAAGGCCACATCTATCCCCTCCAAATTTTCTCACGTTAGAGGAATTTGCTCAATCAAAGAAGACGAGTGATCCTTTGTCAAAGGGGCCTCGGGAGAAGAAGAGGTTTCGGGGAGAGAAGTGATTGGAGAAGCGGGGACATTGATAGCGAGGAGGAGGTATAAGATCGTTTGTAGTAGGACAGTTATAAGGAACTTGATCTATGAGGAGTTGAGGCATAGAAATATTGTCATTGGTAGTAGTACCCGGAGGAAGGGGGCACAAAGTTATCTTGCGAAGATTTCGCGCAGGAGATGAAGGTGTGAATGAAGGAAACTAACGTCGGGAGTAACAAGAGTTTGGAGTAGCGAGGCTTTTGGGAGCATGACCAGTAGTTTTATCATCCTGTGAATGACAAATTAAATAAAAAGCGAGGCAACAATGTATTGTTGATAAAAAGTAATTGTTTCTTGAATACCTTGTCGCTCATGCAGATCTTTTTTGAAGCCATAGATTTTGCTCGCGAAGTGGACTTTGGTTGTGCGAGGGTTCTTGTTGCGAAGTAGATTTCGATGGCGAGCCCAAAGAAAGAAGAGGGTCCTTCACGATAAATCTAGTTCGGGTTGGTTCTTGCTAAACAACAATGGCAGAAAAAGAACTACAAAGTTAATCATACCAAAGTGTGATTTCAACAAAGAAAGTTAATCTCAAATATGATCAACAACAAAATCAGCCAGATATGGCAAAATTAACAAACCTGGACGTCATGAGAGTAACAACTGGTAGAGAATAGCTAAAGTGGTGAAGAAGACGGTAAGAGACAGCAATAAGCAAACACTTGCAGAACGATGAAGAAGAAGAACACTTGCAGATGATGAAGAAGATGAAAAGGAAAAGGAAAATTCTTCACAGGGGGTGTTCCTATAAATAGATGAGAAAAATATTATGACCGGATAACATTAAATGCACCGGTAAAAGAGGTAAATATAGACACGTGTAAACGGTCACTACCTAAATCCAAGGAAGCTTGACGAAAAGAACTTTAGCAGAATTCAAATATACGGCATATTTCCTAATAGGCGAGAAGAGATTGCGAACTCGATTATTCTCGTAACACATGAGGCAAGAAATGACACTTCAATATAGGAGCTTCTAACTTCGCAAAAAAGAATAGAGGCAAGTACGTACTTTCAAGTACAGTATTCTTCTGCTCATTCCCTCATCAACAAAAACCAAAGATCACTACAACAACAGATTTTTCCTTCAAGATCGCTCTTCAAGCAATATTCAAGGAAAAAGAGGCAAGATGTAGGATCATAATATCGCAATACATAGGGCTCACGGGATCGGCAGAACGACTGTACCGCGAGGGAGTCGCAGAAACTAAAATAAACGACGCGATGGGAAATAACGACACACAAAATAGCCGAAAGACATGGAATCCGCGAGGGTTAAGAATGTCGCGAGATTGAATAGTTGTACACAGCGACACTTCGCGAGACATTCCCGAAAATAAAGGATAGCTTAGTCACACCACTATGTATTACCCTATATAAAGGGTCGAGTGAGTCTGTAAAAGGGGGAGGATCTTTTTAGAATTGTTAGGCAAGTCATTAGGAGAGAGAAAGTTTAAGAGTGTTTTAACTTCTAAGTGTAATTCTATTTTCTTGTGTAAACACTTCATGAATTCAATCAATAAATGTTCTTGATCTTACATCTTCTAATGGATTAATTAGGCAAAATCGAGTAAGGGGTGTAGTGTGGGAAATCCTGGCTTTACAATAGGAACTTGGACAGATGGTCACAAGTGAAGTTGAAGAGTTCAGTAACATGGGTTCGAATCCCCCACAATGCAATTTTTTCGTACATTTTTAAAACATGCAAATGTGTTTTGCGATATGAGTCCAAGAGCTCGCAGAGTTGGTTGATTTGCTCCATTCGCAAATCAGAGGAGGTTAAATTTAAACAAGTGTACGTTCATTTCGCACAGAGAAAGCTAAGTTTCAACAATTATGATATAATTTCGCAGTGGAGGGTTAATCTCGCACAAGAAAAGTCAAGTTTTACCAAGTATACGTTAAATTCACAAGAAAGGGTTAGAACAATGGTATGGTGCTAGAATATGCAAGAGGAAAGTCAAGGGTTCAAATCTCATTTCGCACACTTCTTTTTGCTGCGAGATAATTATATTTTGTGCGACGTTTGTACATTTCAAGGATGATAGCTTCGCACAAATCATATACTTCGGGCGAAGAAACAACAACAAAGAAGAAACCGCAAATGATATGATATTATGAGAATGAGTGAAAGAAATGATGAAATGAATGAAAGAATGAATGAAAGAATGAAGACATGCAATAATTTCAAAGATAACGAGAAGAGATAATCAAAAATGAATGAATGAGTAAATGAATGGGACGAACCTTTATGGCGTACACCCTAGTTCGCGAATTACATTTCGTAAGAGGCAAATGTAAGACCTAAAGTGCGTCATATAAGGGGTATCTCGACATGGCTCGGGGAAGGTGCACCGCCTCCCGAAGCCCGAGTCATGGAAATTTGGGGCCCATGAAAGCCTATCCGGAGAGGTACCTTGGATTCCCAACTATATATATAAGGTTATACCACGGTTGGACCGAGGTCTCTTCCAAGGAGTCGTGTATGCTCAAGGCGCCGGGCACACGGTTGAGCGAGTGCCCGGGATGGATGAACCTACCCTGGCCATTCTTGGCAAGTCTTGGCATATGTTGCACTTCGCCCGAAGAAAACTCCACTTAGGGTGCGGTCTGTAACCATAAACCATATAGGTATAAGGGATAAGAGGCTGCGAAACAACTCGGTTGTTGTTAAGACCGGATGGGAGGAGCTAGTCTTGTATGGCCGTGTTTCGCCTCCTTGAAGGGGCAATAGGGAGATGATAAGGGCGACGCTCTCCATTAGGGGAGTGTCAAAACAGACGCAAATGTCATGAGGCTTTGTTTTCGCAAGAGACTTAGGCTTGTCATATTTGTGCAATGATCCCCGAAGAGGCAATAATACTAACGCGAGGGTAAGACGAGATCAATGGGTCTTTACACGAAAGTGTCTGGACGTCTCCGCGATTTCGTCGCAAGACGGCAATGTCATGGGCTTCATGTTCGCAAGGATATTTAGGCCTGTCATATTGTCGCAACTAAAACATCCCGCAGAGGCAAAAATACTTGGAAAATGATAAGGCATCAATGGGTCTTTACATGCAAGTGTAAAGACGTCCCGCGATTTTGTCGCGATGAAAGGTGGCAGGAGGACCTCTAATTAGGAGGTCTAACTTGGAAGTCCACACAAAAATGATAAGGCAAGGTCAATGGGTCATTGCATGAAAATGTAAAGACGTCCCCGCGATCTTGTCGCAATGATAAAATTCAACATAAAGCAATGAAGAGATTATACTATCGCATGAGCACAACGCAGGAGATAGAGGAAAGATAAGAATGAAGAAATAACTCACTCATTCAACACTTTTTCAACGATTCTGCCTTCGTAGATAAAGAACAGAGGCAACAATGGATTACAAAAAAAAAAAAAAAAAACATTTTATGTTCTTTTATTTTCTAGAGAATCATTTCCAAAGAAGATGTTTACCAATGAACAACAAGACTCCTCACCAAAAATGGAATAATGACTTCGCATGAACAAAGGCAATACTTCTTATATACTTCAAGGATTAATATTTCTTATCCACTTCGCAAAGTTTCAGAACTTCGCGAAAGAATAGAGCATAGATGAGGCAAAGAACATGGAGCGAGAGTTTCGCATGATGGATTCGCAATACTTTTATATTTAGAGGATTAAGTACTTCTTATACTCTCAAAGGATACTTCATACTTCTTATATATTTTGAGGATTAAGTACTTCATATACTTCTTCAAGGATACTTCATACTTCGCATACTTCTAGAGAGATGATACTTCATATTCACTTCTCAAAGCTTGAACTTCGCCAAAGAATAGAGGCAAATACGTACTTTTCAAGTCCAGTATTCTTCCGCTGGCCTTCATCAACAAAGATCAAAGATAACTACAACAACAGATTTTTTTCCTTAAAGATCGCTCTTCAAGCAATATTCAAGGAAAAAGAGGCAAAGATGTAGGATTCAAATATCGCACAACATATTTTCTTAGCGTGAGAGATTCAATTATTTCCTAACTCGAGATGAGCTTGCGAGATTCATTATTTTCCATAACTCGCGAAGATAGCAAGACTCGCGAGAGTGTCTCGAGAGAAGATAGCAAGACTCGCGAGAGTGTCTCGAGAGAAGGTAGAAGACTCGCGAGAGTGTCTCGAGAGAAGGCAAGACTCGAGAGAATGTCTCGGAGAGAAGGTAGCAAGGCTCGAGAGAGTGTCTCAGAGAAGGTAACAAGACTCGAGAGAATGTCTCGAGAGAAGGTAGCGAGAGCCTGCGAAATCATTAAAGGGTCGCGAGAATATGAGTCAGATGTGAGCCGTCATCCATTATGTAAACACCTATATAAAGAGGAGAAAGGAGAGAGAAAAGGGAGGACACTTTTTAGGGAGAGAGAAAATATTTTGGAGAGAGATATTTTGGAGAGAGATTTATTTTCTTTATCATCTTCTCCCAAATAATTAGATCTAGAGACTCTACAAAATATCCATTAATGGAGATTGTAAATATAATTCTTATGTAACCTCAACAATCATAGTGAAGAATCGTGGATGTAGATCACATTGATCGAACCACGTAAAAAGTCTTATGTGTCTATTTAAATTTCTAGCTCTTATATTTGGAATTTAGATAATTCATAAGATTTAGATCTACAAAATATAGTGAGGGGTGTAGTGTGGGATTTCCCGCAACTACACCTCAAATTCAGGATCCCTAACTTCTTTTGGGTAAAGAGATCCTTTACCAGCACCGCGGTTGGCGAATTCAAGCATTAAGCGAATACAGTCCCCACTCAATTGATAGATGGCTCGCGAGAATTTCGCATGATCAAGAATTTCATAAAATAAGGAAGATTAGGATCATATAGAGGAATGGGAAGGCCCATGAGAATCAACCAAAGCGAAACTATGATTTCCTTATCATCACAATGATAATCGAAAACAATTTGGCGAAAGAATGGATTTAGATTCTTGATTAGGAATGGTGGTTAATGTGAAACCCTTCTCTTCGAAATCTTTTACGAACTCTTTCCGAGAAGTTTCATATTTACGACCAACCTGGAGGCATTTTCGCATGGGAATGAAGAAAAATCAAGATCAAAAGAAGTAGAAAGAAGAAGATTTACGGCAATGAAGCAGAGTTACGAAGCAACGTTGAAGAAAAGTTGCCGAGAAAAAATAAGAAGGAAAGTAAAAAAAGAAGAAGAGAAGAATGAGAAAATATATATAGAAAGAAGAATTATCGAAAAGGTAAAAACACATTTAATGCGAAGAGTAGACATGAACGGTTGAGAAATAGCGGTTGAAAAAGACGTGTCAAGAAATGGATGGAAGAAGAGATACGTGTAACAAATTCTCGCGTAAGTACGAATCATGTCAATATGAAGAATATGGAAAAATGAACAATGCTTGCGGCATTTTTGAAAGTACTAGTTCTCATGACATTCTCTCCTTCGCAGAGAAGACATGAGAAGAGGAAGATGTAGGATCGAGAATATCGCAACACCAATATCCTTGCGAAATCCTTGAGCCGCACACTCGCGAAGATATCGCAGACAAGGTAATAAAAATGACGCAACGGATGGCCGGCAAATTTAAACACGAGAAAGATGTGAAGACCTAGCGAGATTTAGAGTGTGTTGTGAGAATTAACATTTGAATACTTGCGAGAAATGTCGCAAGTCGAATCCGAAATAAAGGACATGACTTAGTTGTCATCCAATATGTAATGTCCTATATAAAGGTCCGAGTAGGCCCTAAGATGAGAGATCTTTTTAGGGTGGAGGGAAAGTTTTGAGGAGAGAGAAAGTCTAGAACAATAGTTGTATTCTTGATTTCATTTCCTCTTTGTAAAATTCTTTAACTCAATTAATAAAAAAGTGTGATTGTTGATTTCAAAGATGGGTTGAATATTATGAATTCTTATGAGGGATGTATTGTAGGATTTCTGCTGACTACACTCGTGGGAGAAAATCACTAAAGGTACCCCTCATTTGGATAAGGGGTAACCCCTAATTACAAAGGGGTACTCCACGATAAAGGGCACCCTAATTTATATTTACACCCAAGTATTAAAGGCACCCCATGAGACGGATAATGGGGTTATCTTCCAAATTCAAATTCTGATGCGGGAAAACAAGTTCACTCACTTTGTGCAATTTAGGGTTTGTGATTTGAACGTGTTTTAGTGATTCAATCGTTGAAACTTCTTGGGAAGACCGTATTGGACTAAATGGTAGAATGATATGTTCTCCTAATCGAAAGAAATGGGCTAGATAATCGTGTTGGGGAGAAACAGGAGTTGAATAATACTCTCGGGTTGATATTTGGATTTTGAGATGTTTAAGCGGAGATTCAATCGTTGTTTTATCTTGGATTGGACTCGTAAGAACTAAACAGGTTGGTACGCGATTTGGATCGAGAATTGGTGCATAGTTGATTCTCGGTAAATCAAAGTTGTCACGACAAGACAGAAAGGTAAGGCGGCGGATTCGATAAACGGGAGGAAAGATATTCCCGGATGTTTAGATTTAATTTTGCGATTACGTGTGAAGTATTCTCCCATTATTCGTACAAATCAAAGTAAGGAAGTTTGCAATATGAAAGACGCGTAAAGCGATATAAAAAGGAGACATTCACGTGACTTGCAATGAGGAAAAAATAGAAGATTTCTCGGGATTCTTGGCACCCGTTGGGTATATATAGGCAGGAGGTTGAGCAAGGTAATCGGGAGTTGGGGGACCAAACAGAGGTGATTGGGTAGGCTGCGGAGTGGAGTTGCGAGTAGTCGTAGCGGCAGCGGGAAGAAGAATAGGAGTCGAAGAACAAAAGACCATTCACGACAAATCGTTTCTTGATCTTAATATTTGTAACAATCTTCTGATTCTTACAATGATTCTCACCTTAATTCGATCTCTCAGAACTGGTTTGTAGCGCCAATACAGCGTTGCAAACAGTATGTTTTTGTAGGATCAGAATATCGCGGCATCAATACCTCGCGAGAGATCAATAAACGACAAAGATTGCGAAGGTGTCGCGAGATGAGTAATATAACCGATTTAATGAATGACGACAAACAAAACACGAGAAGGATGTGAAAACCCAAAT